>PVIH01010888.1:0-72407 GCA_004025045.1 Sigmodon hispidus
TTTTTTTTTTTTCCTTTATTTTGTATTTATTAAAAAAAAAAACACAGTAAAAAGAATTTAAAATGTGGAAGAGTTAACAATAACTATATAGAGGATAAGAATGATAAGCATGGCTTATCAAGGGTAGACATACAAATAAGATTGCTACACCTATATTTTCTTTGTGTTCATCTTTCCCTCTGAATTTTTTTTTTTTTTTTTTTTCCATCCCTGTATATCCTTATTCAAGGTCTCCTCCCCCTCCCAACACATCTGGTCACTTTTTTTTTTTTTCCTCTGCAACTCCCCATCCCCTCCCTGGGCAGGGAGCATACAGTCCTATGGTCCCACTGACCCATTAATGCTTAGGTCAGTCTCCACCTACAGAGGTGTTTTTTGATTATTTGTTTGATAACTCTAAAATTGAGTATTCATAAAAACTATTTCTTAAGAACTTTTATGTAACTGTCTAGATTGCAGCTTAATGAAATTTATACACTAGAGGAAAAGAATTTAGAAATTCTCAACATATTCTAGGATGAATATAATTTGTAACCTGTCTTTGAAAAAAATATGTGTATTCATTGCTTTAAAGAAAGAGACATTGTTGCCCTTGCTAAATTGGTAGGATTTTAATTTTATTGTACATAAAAAATACTCTAAGTTCAAATGTATTTATGTCTCTCATATTTTATAGAAAGAGAAATGTCCTATAGTCATATGTAAAACAAACATTTGGATGAACAAAGTTGAACATACTAGGAAAAGTCTGCATCCTTTTATTTCCAGACTGGTTCTGATAAACTTAAGAAACATTAGCTTAGCATTTAAAAGATGTAGTTTATGGATAAGGCTAGAATTGAAACCCAAGAAACTCATAGAACAGACTTCCAAATGCCACACATAAAAATCCATATGGGACTCTGGTCTGGAGATGGACTCCAGAGACCTTACTCTAGCTGAGGCAACTAGCCAATGAAAACTTCCTTTGGTTGATTTTCAAAATCGTATTATGTATCAAAATAAAAGTATGTGCATTTTTTCCAAATAATGACTTTATTATTGAACTTGGGTCATCTGATACTAGGAACTTCAGATGAGGCATAGCTAAGTGGATAAAAAGCAACAAAATTTATTCTGTATTTGTGTAGCACTATGATAGAAGCTTTTATATCATCTCATTTAATTTTTTAATCCATCCTTGGGTATATACTTTACTTAATTTTCTGGATTTGTTTTGGTTAGTGTATTAAACAATGGTTTCATTATGCCATTCTCATATACATATATTACTGTACTGTGGTGTATCTGCTCCACATGCTCCTTGTTCTCCTCTGGCTGGTTCCATTCCTACTCAGATAGCATCTTTTTCTGCGTATTTATCACATGTATTCCATTAACATTCTTTTCCCCATGTTTCTTCAGATGTCTTCCTGCCTCCTCACTGTGTCCTTTCTACTTTCATAACCTACACATAGAGAAGTACATATATACATACATGCACACATACATACATACATAATTTTAGATCTAGCTTCTCCCAAATGTGTTTTGCTTTGCTTAAGCTAATGATTCATAGTTCTATCCATTTTCCTGAAAATGTTACTATTTTATTTTTTTATAATGGCACAAAGTTTTCTTGTGTGTTTGTGCTACATTTTGTTGTTGTTGTTGTTGTTGTTCTGTTGATGGATCTAGGTTCCATTTCCTGCTATTGTGAATAATGAAGCAATAACTGTGACTGTGCAAGTATCTCAGTGGCATGGTTACCACTCAGGCTCTTTCAGGTGTAAATCTAAGATCATATAGTAGGATCATGTGATGATTCTATTGTTTTGACTTTTAAGAAGCATCAACACTGATTTCCATAGTGGCTGAATGAATTTACATTCCTACCAGCACTAAGCAAGAGGTGGTCTTACCCCACATAATTGTCTGCATCTGTAATTATTTATCTTGGTTATGGTATTGTGACTGAGGTGACACAGAATCTTGAAGCAGTTTTAATTTGTATTTCCTGATGGCTAAGGAAGTTAAACAACTGACCATATTGTTTCTTCTTTTGAGAAGTACATATCTAATACATTAGCTCATTTATTGTTTGATGTGGAAATTTTAGTGCTTAACTTTTGCAGTTCTTTATATATGTTAAATATTAATCCCCTATCTGATGCATAATTGAAAAAGATTTTTCTCCCATTTTGTAGGTGGCCTCTTCCTAGTGATTAATTCCCTTGCTGTACAGAAGTTTTGTAATTTTACAAAATGACAATTTTTAACAGATAGATAATTTAATTAATTAATTTGATTTTAAAGACAAGATTTCTCTGTGTAGTCCTAGCTGTCCTGGAATTCACTTTGTAGACTAGGCTAGCCTCAAACTCAGAGATATGTCTGCCTCTGTCTCCATGGTGTTTAGATTAAAGACATAATCTTTAATCTCCACCATAGTCTAGCAATATGTAGATATTTTTAAAATGAGAAAACTGGAGCGAGCACAGAAAGTTTAATGTATGCAACTCAAGTCTTTGTAAACAAGACACAAAGTCTGTGACTTCTCTCCTGTCTTGTGTCTTCTGCAATGAAAGTTTGGAAACTAAAACCAAAGCTGTACAGTCACTAAGAGTTTCAGACTTCTTAAGGACAGTTTTTCCTTTTTCAAATTTTAAGATTAGTCCCTTGAGCTTTAAAGACTTCAATAGCCTTCCTCTATTCCTGAAGGCTTCTCAGAGAAAGTCGCAGTTCCCAGGGATGTTGCTTAAAAGCTAAGAAATGTTTATGACCTATTACAATTAGTAGAATTTTCCTGTGTTTCTAACCAAGCTGTAGAGACTGATCCAATGCTTGAAATAACTGACATGTTCATCAGTTCATTTCATAGAAGAAAAAAAGAAGTAAGACATGTAGGAGATAAAATCAAACAAAACTAAAAATTAAATGCTGTGGGACTATGTTTTTATACTGTAAATATTGGGTTAATAAAATGCTGATTAGTCAGAAGGCAGACATAAAGTGTGGATGATGCTACCAGACTAAGAAAACTCTAAGAAAAGGAAAAGGAGAGACAGATGCCAGTAGATGTAGAGGAAAGAAGATGAGAATGCTGCTCTGAGAAATGGTACTAAGCCACATGACTAAACAAGATAAGAATCATAGGTTAGTTTAAAAGTAAGAGTTAGCAAGTAATATGCCTAAGACATAGGCCAAACAGTTTGTAATTAATATAAGACTTTGTGTGACTGTTTGAAACTGCTGGTCCAGTTGTAGCTGGGCTGGATCAGAAACTTCTAACTACAATTAAAACTTTTAACTTTCATGCACTAATCTAGTTTAAATTTCTTTAGGAAAATTTACTTTGTTAGACTGCATTTTTCAGTGGTGTCTGGGTAAGTATTTTTGGTTTTGATTTGAAATAACAAATTGTGCTTTTCGGTCAGTATAAATACCTATATCTCACTGTCCTCTAGTTCAAGCATGAAGAATTCTTTAGAACGCCCTCACCCTGCCAGGGCTCTTAATTACCTGATCAATAATAATTAGACCACAAGAAAGATAGTCAACTGATGTGGGATGTCTTTTTGTATGCTGTGAATATTATTCGTTAATAAAGGAACTATTTAGGCCTATGGCAGGGCATCTTAGAAGGGGGTGAAAAAACTGAGCATGGATAAAGGAGGAGGAGGGTGGAGTCAAGAGAGATACAATCCAGCCACTCAAGAAACAAGATGTAAAGAAGTAGGTAAGCCCTGAGCCATGTGGCCAGACAGATGAATGGAAATTGGTTGAATTAAGATGCAAGAGCTACCAGCAATATGTCCGAGACATAGGTGAAGCAGAATGTAATTAATATAAGCAGCTCTGTGCTTCTGTGGGACTGTGGGTCTAGGGGTTTGGATCACTGGATGTACAGACCAGAAACCTCCTATTACAGAAAACTACAACCAACCTTCTTTTTGCTTTTCCCTGAACCTAGCTACAAGTTTCCAAGTCTGTTACAAGTACACAGGGTTCTGTGGTTGTTAGGGGACTTAAATTTTCCTGGTTTTATGATCACTTTGATAAAGGTAGAGAACAAAGTTCTGATTGACCATCCTTTCATCACTAAAGTACTCTGTTTATTTGTGGTATAAGAACTTGTATTCGTTTTAGAAAACCCATTGGAGTATCTATACGAAGTTCCAAAAATATCACTAACAATCCATCTGTTTTCACTACACAACTATGAAAATAGTTTTTAAAAAGTACTGACAGTACCAAAGCTGGCCAGGATGCAGAAAATGCATTCCTCATAAATTATTGTTCAGAATGTAAAATGGGGCAGCTATTCCAGAAGTTAGACAGTATCCAAGAAAAATCAAGCATGTATTTAAAACCCATGACCCAGTGATCACACTTCTGGATTTTTATGCTATATATAAAACTTTATGTTCAAAAAGCAAAAAGCAAAGCATGTCCAAGCTGCAAACCACAACCACTGAACAGCTTGGGATCTGTTATACCTTGGACTGGCACCTTGAATCCCATTCCCTCCAGAGGAACACCTGACTCAATCTTGATGTTGGGGTGAGGAAGCTGGATCTGCCAGGAGTGGAGGCTGAATTAAGCCATAATGGGACATTGAGACCTTGGGACCTTGGGACCTTGGGACCTTCTTCCTGCCCTTGCTGGGGAGGAATGGGGAGATGTGGAGAAGAGAGAGTGACTGGAGGGGGTGGGAGGGAGAAGGGACCTTGAACAAGGACATACACAGATAGAAAATGTGACTTTAAACTGAATCACTGAAAAAAATAACAGCCTTGGCATTGCTTTGTAGTATTAGCATTTACACTAGACATTATCATAAGTGCAGTCCCCAGTCTTAAATAGGTGATGATACTGACATTTTTGTGTTAAATTATCTTAATTTGAAAGTATTACATATTTTGTATCTGATAATTTGTAAAACTCAAGAAAATGTATCTATTGCATCTTCAGGAAAGGAACCACATGCTATGTACATCAAAAATATTACCTTTATTAATTTTGTACCATCTAGTCAAGTGAAGTTTTCTTTTACTTCCTTTGAAGAAGATGTGTCCCAAAGCAATCTGGACTCTCATGGCTGTAGCAGTAAAAATACAGTTGGTATGTGATCTAGTAAGAATAACAGTAACTTCAGAAATCAGTTCAAAGCTGTGCAGCGAGTAAGTTCTTGCAAATCTTCTATAATTCTTAGTTTTCTTCCTTATGAAATGGCATTACTGATACTACACAATGCCAACATTTAAATGAAAGACATATACTTGGTGTTTTGGAGTGTGGTGCTTCAGTTTTTGTTAAATACAGAGAGCAAAGGTCTACAACAGGCTTCCAGGATCTTTTAAAAACACGTCCATATTTTTCAGAAGATCTCTTAAGAAAATAAGGGGAGGATGTGTTAGAGGTAGGTAAAGGTGGAAAGTGAGAGATAAATTAGGAAGATATTTGTCTTTGAGAGAAAGTAATAAAGCTAAAGAAATAGGAAACCATGAAAATAGGTTCTGACTCATAAAAGGCAGTCATGATGGCATCTCTGAGGAAAACTGGACATCTGAGGCAGGATGGGGTAAGTGAAGGAGTATTACAGGTCACTGGTATAGATTGCAACAATGGAGACAAAGGACTGTAAATGGGAAGGATAGATAATAGGTGACAACATCTGCAGATAGATATGACGGTAAGGAAAGGGAACCACCCTAAGGCTTGAAGAAAGGTGTAGACAGTAGTTTCACTGTAGAAATTTAGGAGAGCAACTGCTCTTAGAAGTGGCCTGGCCTTACTCTCCAACAGGAAGGTATACTTAAGTTGTAGGTGATAATGTTTCACTTACTTTAAGATGGCTGTTATTATCAAGTCAGTAATTAACAAACATCTGTCAGGGTAAGGAAAAAAGGACTCTGTGAACAGTGTTGGCAGAAACATAAATTGGTATGGTCATCGAGACAAATAGTATGAAAACATCTCAAAATATTAGAAAGGAAGCTCTATATGATTTCAATCTACTCCTGAAATATATCTAAAATAAAAATTGGCATCTCAGCTGAGGAGACAGCTCAGTTAGTGAGGTACCTAGCACATTAGCATGAAGATTTAAGTGTGGATCCCCAGCACCCACATAAAATCTGAGCATAGCAGCTGGTGTTTGTTTCCCCAGTTCTGGAGGGTAGAGATAGCCAGATCTTGGAGCTTCCTGATCAACCAGGCCAGTCCATCTGTACTTCAAAATCAGTGAGAGATACTGCCTCAAACGTAGGATAGGAAGGGATTAAGGAAAGACATCCCCCATTAGTCACAGGTCCATATAGGTGAGTATACTGCTGCGCACTTGCAAGCAAACACCACATACATATTCACATACACAAATAACTTTTAAAAATCAATATCATTAGTGGACTTTAAACACAAACAAAAAGCAAAGCGTGTCCAAGCTGCAAACCACAACCACTGAACAGCTTGGGATCTGAAACACCTTGAGCCAGCACCTTGGAGCCCACTCCCTCCAGAGGAATACTTGACCCAGTCTTGATGTTGGAATTGTAGGAACTGGTTAGTAATAAGCTGAGCTATCAACCAAGCATTCATAATTAAATTTCCATGTTGATTATTTGGGAATTGACAGGTGTGAAAAAAAAGTTGGCCTACAAATGGCACCCAGTATGGGGACAGTCTTTCCACATAAGACCTGAGAAAGCTTTAAAAAAAATTGTCAACACACAAAATTTCTTGGTAATAGTTTTTTTCTCTGGTAAGCTCTGTTTGCTAGCAGCAAGAAGAAACATAGCTCTTTCAAGAAACAGTTTCTTGGCTCAATGTTAGCAGCAAAACAGGCATTACTCTTTTGAGAAGCCTTACTAATGAACATGTAAATAGGGTTTAGGAGCAGTAGGCAGTACACTACTTGGTGGTACCATGGACCCCAAAACTTTCTAGAATTGGGGCAGTAAACAATACGTCTGCATGAAGTTAGGCTCTCCGGGAACCAAGCAGAGCAGAGCCAGGCATCAATACAGAGACAGAGATTCTAACCATTCCACTTAGCAGTTTAAAGGCTCATGCAGTCATAAAAAGATTACAAATATGCAGTAAAGACTGATTCAGATGGGAAAAAACTCTAAATGGACTGTAGTATATTTTAAAATGTACATAGGGTTGAGAGAGAGAAGAAAAAGGGCAGATACAGTCATAGATTAAAAATAGTTTAAGATAATAAGATATAGTTCTTAAAACAAATAAAGTAAAAAATATAAGTCATGTAAAGATGAGAAATACACAGAAAGTCTAGATTCTGTATGTCACAGTGTTGTCTTTAAATTTTCTGATTGCTGATAAAAAAGTGACAGCTGCTTAGAAGACTTGTTGAATTATAATAACTGTTGGATTAAACCAACCTATATAGTTTAAAAATGTCTTGACTTCAAAATGGAAGTCAAAGGAAATATTATTTTGGGGAAGAGGTTATGATTTTATTTCTACAGGAGATGAGAGGCTGTGGATTTATTCTAGGTTGATATGGATCAGATTTGAACAGGGAAGACCCCTGAAAATTCTGACTACAAACATAAAGAAATAAACCTAGAGGAAATTTAAGATACATGATGTATGTTCTACCTGCTCAACTATAAAACAACAACAACAAAATCATCTTTGGCTGACTTGTATACAATGCATGGTTTATACTTGTATTAATACAGATATATATGCTACCTGTAGTGGGATTATGCTGGTAGTATAAATATTTATTCCGCCTAGGGTTTAATAAAAGCTAATTGGCCAAAGGCAAACAGGAAGTGTGGGCAGGAACATCTGAGAGCAGAGACAGATGCCAGAGAGCCGCCAGAGAGCTGCCACAGACACAACCAGGAGACAGCAGCAGAGACAGAGGAGAGAAGCTAAAATGCTGCTCTGAGAAAAGGCACCAAGCTGCTTGGCTGAACAAGATGGGTTGAGTTCAGATAAAAAAAAAAAAAAAGTTAGCAAGTTATATGCCTGGGCCCTAGGTCAATCAGCCTAAAAATAATATTTGAGGCAAAACGGGGCCAAGAGTGAAACTAAACCTTTGGTCCAGGCCGGGAAAGTTCAAGCCAGAACCATTGACAACAGTTACCTTTTAAAGTTTTTGTATTTTTAGAGCAAGAGGGCCAGACACCAATAAAAATGGATGGCCCAGATAATCCAGCATCCAAAACAGCTTCAAGGTTACTGGCTGTGATGATCCAGCTTCACAGAATACTGAAGTCTTAACAATTATCTCGATTTTCTTAAGGTTCCTTCAAAGATGTCTTTGACCCAACAATAACAAGCAGCCCAGAGGAAAAAGCTCACATTTCCATATGGTAGATTATAAATATTTGTTATCATTTAAGGGGGGGGTTGGTTACAAATTGTTACTGGTCATAATAAAAAAAAAGGCTAAACAAAAGAGTTAAATTCAAAGATCTCTTTTCAAAGGAAAAAAGTGTGATATAATATAGAAATGATGAGATAAAAGAATAGATTGTTAAATCTACTTTAATCCAAAAAACAAATATCTCAAAATATTTTTATTGGTATAGATTTTGATTTATTAATACAAATCTAAAGGGTTTTATATATATATATATTTATTTTTGTTTAGGATTTGTATTTATGTACTTCTAAAAATAAATACAGATTAATAGCCGCCTATAATAGACAAACAAAATCTTGTTAGGTATGTTTTCAAAGTTATATGCAGATATATTTAGTAATTGATCTTTAAACACTTAAAAGACCTACAGAATATGACATTTAATATGTTTAAAAAAACCTAAAGCTGTCCATGACAGTGAGAAACATCTGCTCCTGGGGTAGCACCAATTTGCTTCAAATGATGATGGACACTGAAGAAACTCCATATGGAGCTTGTTTCCTTTATGGAAAAAGTTAACTATTTGGGCAAAGAAACTGCCCTTGCATCAGTCACTAACAATATACTGTCCAAATCAGATGAGCAGGATGCAAAAGAAAGCAATTGGCAAACTTTGCCAAGACAACATAGGGCAGTCCTTTAAAATTCCCTGCTCCTGAAATGCCTGCAGGCCAAAGTTGGATGCCCCAGTATTACAGAACTTTGAGGGACTGTCTAGGCAGACAGATGTCCCTGAATTATTAGGTATTACTAGGTAACATTTCATCCTTCTGGGGTCTTTGATGGAGTTAAAGACTAAATATAGTTTTAGTTTATAGTTATAGTTTCCTTAGATATGATAAAAGATAAATTAGGTATAAAACTATACTCACAAAGATAAGATAAATTATAGTGTATTTTCTCTATTTGTAGCACATACTAGATTAGATACTCTGTGATAACTTTTTGTTGTATAAAATACTAAGTTAAAACCTTCCTTTTTAGTTAGACAAAAGGGGTAATTCTGTGGAAAAAGTCTTTGTACACTATAAATTTGTATTGTTATCATCGTTTATTAATGAGCTGGATGGCTTATAGCTGGGCAGAAAGAGACTGACTGGAAGAATTAGAGTAGAAGGATGTTGAGAAGAAGGACAGAGTCTGAGGAGTGATGGAAAGTTACCAGGAGACCAGAGACAGCAAGATATGCTGAAGGACACATGAAGCCATGAGCCACATGGCAATACATAGATGAACAGAGATTGGTATAGTGGTAATATGTGTCATATTTTAAATAATTTTCCCACCTAAAGGTTTAACAAAAAGCTGGTTGGTTGAAGGCAGACAGGAAGTGTGGCTGAAGCTACCAGACTGGAAAAATCTCAGAGCAGAGCAGACATGCCAGACAGACGCCACAGGAGTATGACAGAGACACGATGAGGAGATGGTCACAGATGCAGAGGGAAGAAGCTGAACTGCTGCTCTCTGAGAAAAGGTATCGAGCCACATGGTTGAACAAGATGGGCTGAGTTCAGATGAAGGAGTTAGTAAGTTATAAGCCTGAGCCCTAGGTCAATCAGCAGAAAATTAATGAAAGGATCTTTGTGTCTCTGAAGGATTGCGAGTGTTTCTGAAGAACTGCCAGACTGCTGGTCTAACTTCTGGTCCAGGCCCAGAAAGTCTGGGCCAGAAACATATTACAACAGATGGGTTAATGTAAGTTGTAAAAGCTAGTTAGTAATAAGCCTGAGCTATTTGCCAAGCATTTATAATTAAGTCTTATAGATATCCTTTAACTTCTGCCTCCCTAATGTTGGCATTGCAAAAATGTACTATCAGGCCAAGCCAAAGAAAATTGTGCAAATTAGAAACTGAGAGCTTATGTTAGAAAACACCAAGATGTTGATGAACAAAATTGACTGCTCCCTGTCACTACTGTCATGAATATAATCAGTTGCTTAATGATTTAACAAAATTTTGTGTGTAATTTTTTTTTATCTCTGAGACCACTTTCATACTGCTCCTCTAGACTAACATAGGGCTACCAATTAAGTAACTGACTTATCAGTTCTTTAGAAGAAAAAGTAGTTCAGCCATTTATTTGGCACCATAAAAAGATTATGCCCATCACTTTTAATCTGGTTGGACTTTGTGTAATTTGATGATCTGCAGTCAAGATGTTAAGATGTTTTGAGAGTTTGGGTTTTTATACACACATCTGAGCAAATGTTACTGTTTCCAGGTCTGGATTTATTAAGCCAGACACTGCAGTGGCAGCTTAGGGAATTGGTTATTCAGATAGTCTTGCATTGCCCAGTACTTAAATAGGGAAGGAACTGCTTATATGCTTGTCTGTCTGTGGGGCATTATGGTCAGTATACCAATGTTTAAGTTACTTGAATGAGAAAGCATAGAGTGGTCCCAAGAGGACTTACATACTTCTAAAACAACCCCATGTCAACCTCCTGAGACAGTTCAAAGATCATTTTTCTATTGTAACCACAGTGCATTTCTATTCACATGGCATTAGGGAAAAATAATTATCCTCTCTTGCATTTTAACAAAAGAGTTTAAGATGGCAAAATAGTTTACTCAAAATAGCAGTTGAGAGGTCTGTTATAATTCTATTGTTGCTTTCAGAGCAGATGCCATGCCACATGCAAAATGCCAAGACCACAGAGGAAATATTTTTAGCTCGGTAAAAATATGTGACATTTAAGAAAGAAATTGTAGTGCCTTGATTCATTTGTTAATTAAGCCCTTCAACATTTTTTATACACAGTTGTTGGAAGGTTATAGGATGTGAGGAGGATACAGTTTTTGCCCCCGTAGATGTGTATTTTTAGATGATTATGATAAACTGTTCCTCATAATTCATAATATGTGGGAGGAAAAAAGAAAAAGGCAAATGATAAATCAAATGTATTCTTGGTCTTATTTGGGAATACCCCTGACATTGTCTTTAGTATGACATAGGATGGTTGTGTGGGCAAGGTATAATGGAGAAAAGTCCCTTAAATGAACAATGGATTTGCATGATCCTTTGCTCAAAATGTAGAGAAACACTGAAGGGTTTGGGTAAACCTCAGAGGACTTTAGACAGAGGCTTTCAGTAGATGAAGGGCAGAAGTTATGTTAGCTACTTGAAAAATTCATTTAGGGTATTTAGGATGAAAAATTAAAAAAAATAGATGATAGTTTCAGTGGCTAACGCTGAATAGGGACAACTGAGACAAATAACGGAAAATTTAGAAAGACTTTGTAAGTCTTATATTTAGGTATCTCATCTTTGAGCAGTCAGATTAGCATATGTACACAGCACTCTGTGAGACAGGACCTCAGCAAATTTTAAATGACAGATATTATCATTTTTATATTGTAAGTCGCTTTCTAAAACCTAAAATAGATACCAAATTAACTTTGGAACAAATTTTCCCATTGCTCTATTTTTTTAAAAAAAAAAAATTCAACAATGGGAGTGGGCATTCTCAGATATGTATATACAAAAGCACCACTCTTCAGTAGGAAGAGTTAGATGTAAGGTAGGTAATAAGCCAAAGATATTTCATGCATGGTGGATAGTTGCTCAGTTTAGTAATGAAAACCAGTATGTTGTTAAGAATTTAAAGGCTGGGGAAATTTTATTTCTAACCGACAAGCTTCTTTCTTAAGACTTTTAATATGAACTTTTTATCCTAATTTTAGGGATTACATGTATGTACCTTTGCCTAACAGCTGCCTACACATGATGGATAAAGAAACCCTGTGGGAGTGAGGGGAAAGGCATAAAGACCTGATGATCAACTTTCCATTGTATGTTCTCATATTAATTACTTTCTTCATTGCTGTTACAAAGTGCCTGACCAAAGCAACTTACAGAAGGGAAGGTTTATTTAGGCTTATAGTTCACAGAAATATCCATCATGGTGAGACAAGCATGGACATATCCCATCCACAACAGAGAAACAGAGAGTGCTGACCGCTGAGTTCATTTACTCTCTTTTAGTCATACAGTGACTCCAGCACATGGAATGGTGTGTTAACAGGTGAGGAGGGTCTTCTCAATTCAGTCAGCCTCATCTAGACCTCATCCTTCGTGGGCATGGCAATAGCTGGTTGCTTAGGTAATTCCAGGTCCCTTCAAGTTGATGCAGCCAACCTAAGGTAGTTAAGAGAGATAATCTGAAACTTTGTAAATATACTAACACTAAATAGTTACATTCTTATGTTCTTTTAGTACAATAACCATGATCACTGAAGCATTTGTCACTGTGGTAGATAGCATGACTACCCAAGATATCAATCATTTTATTTCTAGAACTGTAAATATGTCTTGTTTTAAAGGCATTAAAAACATAAACTCAGGGAGATTGTCCAGTGGTCCCTATGAAATCAAAAGGATTCTTTAAACATGGAAAAAGAGGCAGGAGATTCAGAGAATATGATTATAGAAGTAACTTCAGAGTGATAGAATGTGGGAAAGGATTCCACCAGCCATTTCTGGTTTTGAAGATGAATAAAGAGAGTCTGATCAAGAAGTCTACACAGTTTCCAAAAGCCAAAGCAGACAAGGGAATGAACTCCTTGCTAGATACCCGAGGAGAAACAGTAAGGAACACTTGATTTTAAACCCTGAGACTTGTTTTAATGTCTGATCATCATAACATAAACAAAACTAATTTGCTCTTTTTCTACATAAGTTTTTTGCATTTTTTGAAAACAGTAGTTGCAAAAATGTTGCTTAAACACAGGTGTGTCCTCATGGTCAGTAATCTGGGCAGAAAGTCAAATAATCTCTAAAGGGACTTAGGGAACACACCTGAGATATCAACTTTCTTCCTTCTAGGGACCAGAGACCTTGCCTTATATTGCATAGCATGAGGAGAGAAGCAACACACAGTGTATAGTGAAGATTTGACCTTGCTTCAGATTTAGGTTCAGAGGGAGGCAAAGAAGTACTGTGTACACAGACTCTACCACATGATCACAGGCATGTGAAAGTCTTTATATTCACTGTAAGATCTGTAGTAGAGTGGTGTTAATCCTGGTGAAGTCTTTCTGTGTCCCTAACTTGGTAAAGAGAGTCTGATTATGTCCGTCTTTTTCCTCAGAAACAGAATAGTCAGCTAGGGGTAGGTCGCTGAACAAGTTATATGAACACGGATACCACAAGAAGATCTTGAGGATGAATAAAGGACTGGGGGAATTCTGGGAAACTTTTGTCATCATCTAGGAAGCACTGAGGTTAGCATGATGGTATTCATATGGGGGTCAGCCTCATGCTACAATAATCCGGGTTCTAATAATAAATATAAGATTCCTGACTGATGGTAAGAATTAAAAAACATTAGAGAAATAATTAATGAACCTTACTTGAATTTTAAAAAGCACAATGGATTAAAAAGAAGACAAGGAACAGAAGAAGCTATAACTGAGAAACAGGTAAAGAAATCAATCCAAACAATGTAGCTATAACAAAACAACAACCAGAAAATGATTCCCTATGATTCCCAAGTGTACCAAGAACATTGGCTCATGGTAGCTACTAGAATGTGCAGAAACACATTCATATAGACACATTCATATATCACACTTGGTGTGTGACAGAGGAGGCAAATAATACTCATTGAGAATTTAAAGGAAAAGGGCAAGAGACGATCGAAGACAAGGAGGAGTCCACTGGATGAGAAGGACTTCAGCAGGGACGGGAATGCTGTTTGCTGTGAATGGACTTCACCCTAGCAGCATTCATCACAGTGTTTATCAGAGCAGTGTTTCAGGGCCAATATGAGAACACCACCATGATTCCCTCTAAGAACTGAAGACAACTGTTGGTGGCCAGTCCTGACTTCATAAGTCATAAATGCCTCATCTTCTTTTATAACCACCACCATGTTGCTCAGGAAAACTCATCACTCTCTAAAAGAGAAAATGTTATTACTGGCAGAAATGAGCAAAAGATAAACAGAAGGATACAACTCATGGGATAACCAAAACAGACCAGCCACTCAATCTAACCACAACATCAAATGGTATCTGGATTGTCAACACAGACTGAGAGAATTAAAGATAGTCAAAAGTGAAGGAAATAGATAGAGAGGACAGCTCAACTCTCAAACATTCAAGATACTAAAGTAAAAAGAAAAAAATGTGGAGTATGTTGAGCATATGAGGTGAACTGGAACTGTATTTTGTTATCCTTTGGCCAACTGGCCCTATTTAAACAGCAGAATACTGCAGCACCCCCTCCCTGATGTGTCAGCTTTTTGAATTTTCAGTACTTTAAATTGTGTCTACCCTAATGTATTTCCATTTCAGAAGTTCTTTCTCTGCAAACTATCTTAGAGAGATGAAGGGGCGTGTGTGTGAGGGGCGGGGGAAGGTAAGGAGATAGGTAGAGAGAACATAGAAGGAAGTATACAGACAAAAACCTTTAAAACTTTTTAATATTATTTTATTCTTTATATTATAATATTCTGATTATATCCACCTATCATTATTTTCCTCCAACTCCAAACTCATTACATCTCTCTCCCAACTTTATAGCCTCTATTTTCTTTTTTTGTTTCTGTTGAGAGACCCTTGAGTCCAGCTAGTGCTGTCCATATGCCCATGGGTGTGGGGCCATCCACTGAGATATGGGTAACTCACTAGCAGCCATGTCCCCAAAGGAAATTGACTTACCTCCCTCAGCAAACATCTATTGTCAATAGCTCTTTGACAAGGGCGGGACCTTGTGGGCCCTCCCCTTTTTATTAGGATTTTGACTGGTGTGATATCATGCAGGTCTTGTGCAGGTAACTATACTTGCTGTGAGTTGATTTGTTCAACAGCCGTGTCACATCCAGAAGTCAGTATTTCACAGCTTCTTGCCTTTTCCAGATCTTACATTCAGCCTGCTTCCTCTTCTGTGGCTTTTCCTATGAAAGCTTTTGTAAGGTTTGCAAAAAATGACATACTTAGAGGCTTGGGATTTAACTGTGCTGCTCTTTTAAAAAACAGTCGCAAACTACTGGGAACTTAAAGGTTGGCATATATACATATATGTGTGCATATATATATATATATATATATATATATATAAAACATTGTGGATGCACTGGCATTGTAAGAAATAGTTATATTTCTGGGATTGTTCAGGATGTACTGAGTTTATATTATTGTATTATTTAGGCCAAAAGTTTAGGGCCACTTGGGCCCAATTTTGAATTCAAAGATGCAGAAAGACAGAGAGAAAATGAAAAATTATTATGCTTTTGATAGACTTTAAGAAAAGTGTGTACTCTGTGGTGGGATAATGGCACTAGACTAAGGTCTTTTGTAAGTTGTTAGTTGATGAATTTCTCTGCACCACTAACTTAAAGACACCTGATCTAACATCTAAATCTAGTATGAAAAATGAAGATTTCACTGTGGCAGGAGCATTGTCATTCATGCACATTTCCCCAGTGTGGATCTTCTGCAGGACTATTCCATTATATTCCAACCTGTAAGTTCTACTATCCCATCAAGCCCATAAAAATTAGAAAAATTAGATTGGGTGGGGCTATATGTCCCTGGGTCTTTCTATGAGAGAAGGAAGAAACAGAGTAGATTGCTCTGAATAATTGAAATGATTCGTTGAACATGTTGTATAACTGAAAAACGAAAAGGGAAAAAAGAGCCGGTAGTAAAAGATTCAACACAAAGAAGACCATAAAACTGTAACAATGAGTCTCTACCAGCACATTCTCCATGTGAAGAATCTATTCAATAGTCACAGCTTCCAACATCATTGGCCAATGAATGGAGATTTAATAGAAAAGATTTGACCACAATAATTAAATTCTACAACACAATTTTTTTTTTATTAGATACCATGCTATTAACCACAAAACAACTTAGAAGACACATCTACTTTGCTTCTAATTCTCAAAAGCAAGAGCTCATTTTCTACTCTAAACCTTCCCATTACAGCGGCTTTCCATCCTGTTCTCATTGTCTGTTTTCCTTCTGGTTCCCAGCCCTCCCCTCTCCTCCTGCTAGCTCTAATTCTAAATTACTCTGGTCTCCTGGCATTGTTCTGACACTTGCCTGGCAGAACATAAAACAACAAACATGTTCAATTTGAGTGGTTTCCTGCAATGTTATTCTATCAAACTGGCAATTTCCAAAAGGATTTAGAATGGAGCATACCGTTCCTCGGACACAAAAAGGTCTGACAATGACTGCCCAAACAGGCTATACTTTGAACAGCCTCACTTTCTGCACATGTGAAAATGTCCCTTCCTCTTCGGTTACTTTTTGTACCTATATGGAGACTTTAAATCATTTCTAAGGGCCACAGAGCACTGTATTTAGCATTTTGAAACTCCAAGTTTAGAGCATTTTGATATACATAGTGCATGGAGGTAGGATATTTTTCTCTAGCAGACATAGGAAGTAATGAAAGGTTAATCAAGATGTGTACATTGCTACTGGATTGGTAGCCTCACATAAAGATCAGATGCAAAATTTTATTAAAACGGGTTGTATTTATTCTGTGTATAGCTATTTCTTGCTTCACTACCCACATATAACATTTCCAAGATGGTGGCAGCTTTAGAAATTTTATGATTTGATTGTGGTTTGGCTTGAATTCAAATTATAGGGTCTGAAATTGATCAAATTAGACATCTAATGCTTCAGGCAGAAACAGTATGTGCCAATGTCAATGGTAGCAAGATGTACTGTAACACCAAGTGAACACAGACAGCCATAAACTAGCAGGGCTCCTGATACTCAACTTCAGGGCCACGGAACATTAAAGATTGGAATGGGTTCATGTGTCCTGGTCATAATGTTGATGTTCTTAGGAGGCTAAAATCCTCCAGGGCAGCAGCATGGGCTTCTTGTGAGCCATTCCATGAAGACAGCAACCTAATCCTTCATGTCCATGTGTCTGCAACAGTGGCATGTTCAAGGAATAGTTGCAGCACACCTGGGTGATCCTGATTTCTCCTGCAGTGACTGCATTCATTTTATCTCATGTCATGTTTTTAGCTCCAGGTTAATAGATATTTCATTTTTTTTTTGCTCTAAAATAAGAGAAATGAGTTTATGGATCATGGCTCGGGTTATTTGAATAAACAAGCCTTTACTATTTTTTTTCTTTGATACAATGATACAAACTTTTCTTATTTTACTTCCCTTATACATGCTGTCTCATATCCTGAAATCCAGCAAGCAGAAATGACTTCCAAAACAACCTTTGGGCTTCATGCAGCGTGACAACATGGCCTTTTGGCAAAACAACCTGGCATCAGGCAGTGTCCTCAATAATACATTGTAAACAGTTGTAAACCCCTCAGCTCTGGAAGGGTTCCCATAATTCTGTCCTCCACTAAACTTCTAAGCCTTGTTGGCTATTGGAGAAAAGAAAAAGCTACTTCCTTTCCCAGTCATGATCTTTATGATATTGATCTGTAACCTGCTTCTCCTGCCTGACTCTAAAGTACATCATTTCTCAAGACTGAGTATGAGCAAACAGTGATGGTGTAGGAGGAAGTTACAGACTAGGACTCAGTTGCCTGACAATTCTGTCATCTTGACAACAACTAGATGCCCTTGAACAAGTCATCCCATCTCTAGAGACTTCGGTTTATTTGATCATTCACCCAAGAAACTACACTCATGATTTAATAATAAAAACAGTCATTGAAAACTCAGGCTGAAAATATTTTAAATTTGACTTAGAACTATAAATATTCTTGAAATGACCAAGTCGGGTGTCTGTAAATCTGTTTCTCTTATACACATAACATTTTCCCTACCTTCTTCATATTTCTATATGCGTGTGAATCAAATGGTTACTTTGGGAATTTTGTACTTTATGTTGGATTTTGGAATGAGCTGGATCTCAAATAACTGAATTTAAGAATTCTCAGCCTCACATTTTTTGTAATGTGCAACTGAAAAGGAGATTGATCTGATGATCTTCAAAATCTTTTCCGTTTTGTTATGCTGTAAATAAGTTCTCTTGCCAACCTGGCTGTTTTGATAGTCAATAAAAGTAAATGTTGAAGCAACCACAACTAAAATCTGCCCTTTGTATGGTCATAGGCTTGCCTGAAACCTAAAAACAGGAAATCTTAGAGTTGAGTAGCAAGGAAGTGAGTTATTGTATATTTGACTTTTCATTAACATATACACATTTTGTTTTCATGTCAGTGGCCATGTATTAGATGACTTTAGCTGTCTAGCATGGGAGGTTGCTTCTGACTACATCCTAAAACTTCTGGTCTTTGAAGAAAATCTTCCTGATGTTTTGTAACCACCCATCTTTTATCAGTACCATCTGAGCTGCTGTAGTTGTAGTCAGGATTTCTGTTATGCTTAGGGTTTTTCTCTAGTTAAAGAAAAGGTAAGATTATAACATCATTTACCTATAATATACTATTTTATATAACATAATGTATGCTGCTCCAAGTCCTTAACTATGTAAAAATACAGGAAGTATTCTTTGGCATAATTTCTTTATTGACTTTTTGGGAATTTCACATCATGTACCCTAATTCTGCTCCCCTCTTGGTCCACCCCCATATCCTCCCCTCACCTGTGCAGCATCCCCCCCAAAAAAATAAAACCAAAATAAAACAAAATAGAAAGATTTTCATATCTTCTTCTTTCCCACATTTCCAACATCTTTTCATTTGTCCTGGTGGCCATGGGATCAGTGTGTCACATAATATATCCATTTGTCTAATCCTGGTTCCAGTTGGAAGCAGAGAAGTATTTTTAAGAAAGCAAAGAATGAACTTTTGGTGACCCAATCCAGATATCTGTCAAATCAAGTGAACTGCCACGCTTAATTCAAAAATCACCACCTTGAAGGAAGATGAGAGATCAGGACCTGCAGTTTTATTAGATGTCTAAGCCTGAGCTGTTTCAGCAGTATCTTTGGCTTATGTTTTGTGCATCCTTAATCCATCCCAAAAATTTAATTAGAAAAATATGCTCCTGTTAAAACAATATTGAAGTTGTCTTACTTTTCATCATTTTCTCAGTTTCTAAGTTTAATTTTTGTAAAAAATAAATCCTTGTTTCATTTTCAAAAAAAGAAAGAAAGAAAGAAAGAAAGAAACAAACAAACAAACAAAAAAAAACATAAAATGGTGAGGCTTTTTCAGGAGGCCCTGCTGCCAAACACTTAAATAGACTTTATGAGCAGTTGACAGTGGTGTTCAATTAGGTGGCAGTGTGAATCCTAAAATTCCCCAGAGTTAGCATAGTGATGCCTGCCAGTACCTCTTCCATAAAGGTAACCTCTCACAGATCAAGGAGCTGGGTGGGGTCAGCCACCTAGCCAAGGCTTTAACCCTAGGCAAGCAATTTAACAGATTAAAGGATGCTGTGGTCAGAAAAAGATAGAGATATATATAGTAAAGACAGATTCAGGTGAAAAAAAACCTCTACCTGGCTTACACTGTGTTAAAAAAATATTCATAAGCTTGGAAGAGAAAAGAAAAAAAATGTAAGACACATTAAAAAATTAGAGTAAAAAAATGATAAGACACATAAAGATGGATATTACACAGAGAGTCTGGATACTGTATGTTATGTTGTCTCTGAGATTTTTGACTGCAGAGGAAGAAGCAAGAGCTGCTGAGACATTTGATTATAAATGATGCTGGATAAATCCAACCTATATATTTTGAAAATAACTTGATTTCAAAATCTAAGTAAAAAATGTTACTTTAGAGAAGGTGTTTTTTTTTTTTTTTTTTTTTTTTTTTTTTTTTTTTTTTTTTATTTCCACAGAAAATGAGAGGCTGTGGATTCAATCTGAGTTTGATTGAGGAAGACCCCCTGAAAAATCTCCAATGGGAATTAAAGGCCCATATGACCCAGTGTTTCAGAGCACCTCTGCTGTACTTTCATCTGCTTTAAGGTTGATGGCTGAGATCATCCAACCTCATAGATTACTTCACTCAGGACTTGACTATAATCTTAAATTTTAGGGGGTTTCCATAAGATTACTGCTGTCCCAGCCAGCAGGAAATAGTCTAGAGAACTACACCCACATTCTCCAAAACTGTTTTATGAATATTTGTCTTTGTTTAGAGTGTTGGTTACAAGTTGTTATGGATAATGGCCAGGAAAAACACTAAACAACATCAGCTGAGCCAGATAACCTCTCCACTTAGTGTCCAAGCAGGTAGAATTTTACCTGCTCTGTTTTATTTTGGGCACAATATTTACAAATATTGAAAACAATCTTTTTAAAAAATGTGTTGTTTAAAAGGGTATTAGTTTTTCTTCCCTAACTCCCATGAGATCTTATCTCCACAATATTTCCCAAATCTTAAATTGTGCCTTATACATTCAAGTAGAATATACTATTTTCTGAATGAATAAACAAATGTACTTCCTGGTCTAACTAATCCTTGTTGGTAGTTTGCTTCATGACCGCTTACTATTGACAATGTTTAGGCCATGTCAACAAAGATTGACACCTTTTATTTCTACATATTTAAGGGTAGCTGAATATATCTCAATTTCAAAAACATACTCTAACTGAAGAAGAAATTGTTTTCTGATAGTTTTCTCAGAAAAAGACGAAAATGCTAGAAGGGTATAATGTTTATGTTAGAACTTAGGTTAATATCAGAAGCTAATAATATTTAGAATTAGTCTTATAAGCTTCTAATGGCTGAGATTTTTTTTTAACAGTTTCTTGTTCTTGTGGTCAAATATTTAACAAAAGCAATATGAGAATAAATGTTTTTTATTATTTTTATTGTTTTAACAAAGTAAAATATAATAAGATAAAACAATAACCATCATATTGAAGTTGGACAAAGCAAACCAACAGAATGAAAAGATATGTAAGAGAAGACATAATAATCAGAGACCCACTCCTTTATACATTCAGGAGTGTAGTATGGTGCTTTTGACTTGTCGGTTTTGGCCTAGCCCCATGGTATTTCCAAGACTTGCATTCACCTGGAATGTAACTGAGTCAACTATGCCCCTGGGTGTGGCTATGCAAACATGGGCCCACCCACCCTCTTAAAGAAAGTACTCACACAAGTCCCCTCCCTCTTCCTCTTTCTCTGCTCCATTTCACCCGTACCCGCAGCCACAAAGTGACTTTGCCCCAAATAATGACTCAGACACTTATATTAATTACAGTCCTTATGGCTTATGACTTAGGATCACTATCAGCTAGTCCTTGTAACTTAAACCATTTTTATTAATCTGTCTTCCTTTGTATCTACGCTTAGATTTTCAGCCTGCTTTTAATCTGCTCTGCCATAAGCCAAAGTAATTCTTTTATTATCCAATGATATTCACAGCATACATAAAGATAACCCACACACTTCCCTTTTTCTGTCTAATCAAAAAGGAAGGTTTTAGTTTTAACATAGCAAAATTATATATAACAAAACAGCTATCAATCAAGAATTATAGTTGTAACATCTACTCTATTTCTATTTAGCAAAATTAAAGAAAATATTCTATTATCTATCTTATATTTGTGAGTCTAAAGTTTTGCGTTGAATCTACCTTTTCTTATAACTAAGTAAAACTATAATTACAACTATCTAGTCTTCAACTTTATCAAAGACCACAGAAGGATAATCATCTGAGTAAACAGGAAGTACATTGTAAGCAACTTTTAAATTCTGGAAATGACAGAGACATCAGGCTACTTGGATAGTTACCCAAAGTTTCTCTGTAACATTGGGGTGCCTATCTTCAGCCTACAGACCTAGAGTCTCTGGCACATCTTTTAGTGTGAAGTAGGAAATTTGAAGGACTGCTCTGCCCATTCTGGCATAGTTCATGAGTCAATTCTCCCTATATCCTGTAGAAAGTCTGGCATATTTCTCTGTGAAGCAGGACCCTGAAGGATCATCTCAGCTTGTTCTGGCAAAGTTTTAGAGGTCATTTTTTTTATGGGTCTTACATGTCTAGTTTATACAGCATACTGTCAAGCCGTCAAGGCAAGAACATTCTCTTGCCTAGTGGCTAACTTCTGCTACAAAAAAATGTAAATTCCATATGAAGTTTCTTCAACGCCCATCATCTTTTTTGAAGTAGATTTGTGCTGCCAGGATCAGACATGTCTCACTGTCTGAAAAAGTCTAAGTTTTTAAAATATCTTAAATGTTATATTTTATAGGTTTTGAAGTATTTGAAGATTATTTATTTAATTAAAATATATTTTGGTATATTTAAAAAATCTAACATGATCATAAGTTTGATTATCATAGATGACTATTAATCTGTATTTTTAATTATATATTACAATTTTAAATGAATTATATAGACGTAATACTTTAAACAAGAATAGAAATATACATATAGTATAACAATATCAACCTTAAATTTGTATCAATAAACTAAAATTTATATTAATGTTAAGCATTTTGAGATTAACAGTTGTTTTTTGGATTAAAGTAGATTTAATGATTTATTTTTTAAAATTATTTTTATATCATATCCCCTTTTTTCTCTAGAAAGAGATTGACTATGTCCATGAACCACTTAAAATGAAAACAAACATTTATAAACAATATTTTGGGAATTTGGGCATAGCTTTATATTATTAGTTTTGGCTGATTAGGGCTGTTGGCAATTTTATGGGGGTTTTGAGGCTTTTCAAGTCAGCAGGCTTGAAGCTGATATGGACATCTCTTCTTTTCAGAAATTTTTTTAGGTAGTCTTTTTTGATCAACCCATTTTAGCCTGGAATAAATTTATAGATTCTTATGTTTTGTGGAAATAAAAGTAGAACCTCTTTTTTAAAAGCAACATATCTTTACATCCAAATTTTAAAGTCAAGATATGTTTAAAATATATGTTGTTTTAACTTAGCAGCCTTTATAATCAAATGTCTTTTTGCAGTTAACCCATTAACAGTTAAAAATTAAAAGAAACCACAATATACATAATCCAGATTCTGTGTATTTTTTAATCTTTATGTGGTTTATTATTTTTAACTACCTGTTTTTAAAAGGATTCATTTTATTTTTTCTTTTCTCTCCCAGCTTACATATTTTTTAACATATATTATAACTCATTTAGAGGTTTTTTTTTTTTTTAAAAAAAAAAAACTGAATCTGTTTTGTTATGCATCTTTAATCATTTTTTAACCAGGAGAGTTTTTAAAATGCACTGCTATGGCTGTTGGATCTGCCCTGTTTAGCTTTTTAACATGGCACAGGTACCAGAGTTATGCTTACCTTTTCAATTCTGGGAAACAGTATCAAATATTGTGGAGCTATGTTTTTAAGCTCACAGTTGTGCTTCTAAACTCAAAAGCAGCAGTTGGAAGTAGCCTCTCTGTACTACAGCCCTTGAGAGAGAATGCATAAATCAGCCACACTGCTCAGCTCAGCTCAGCTCAGCTCAGCTCATGGTGACCAGCAGCTGGCAACATCTCACAAGCAACTGTTGGATTCCCACCTTTGAGGATGAGACTAGAAAGCCAGTGTAACTATATTTCTTTAGAATTCTTTAAAGCTTTTTTTTTAGTGCCCCATGTTGGGTGTCACTTGTAGTAAGGTGTTTTTGACCTGTGTGTTTTGGCCCAGCCCTGAGGTAAAGACCCACAACTTGATGCCTCTTAGCCCCAAATAATGACTCAGATGTGTATATTAATTACAAACTATTTAGCTTATGACTTAGGCTCATTGTCAGCTAGTTTTTGTAACTTAACCCATTTTTATTAATCTGTCTTGCCATGTGACTTGTAGATTTCCTGTATTCTATTACATCTTGCTTCTTTGGGTGTCCCCCCAAACTCGGCCCTCCTTCCCCTGTATCTATGCTTGGATTTCCTGCCTGCTTCTAAGCTGCTCTGCTATAGGCCAAAACAGTTTCTTTATTATTCAATGGTATTCGCAGCATACACAAAGACATCCCACATCACAGGAGCACCCCCCACCCAACCCATTAAATTGAAAGCTATAATGTATATGCAAAGGACATTGTATAGACCTTGGCAGACTCTATGCATGCTGCTTTGGTCTCTGTGAATTCATATGAGTTTCACTCAATTGATTTAAAGAGCAGTGTTCTTCTGATGTCCTTCCTCTATCTTCTCTGGTTTTTATACTCCCCTTCCTCTTGGGGGGATGGGTGTTCCTGGAGCTCTGAAGGAAGAGATTTGATGCAGACATTCCATTTAGGTTTGTGTGTTTCAAGGTCTCACTCTCTGTATAATATCTGGCTGTGGGTTTCTGAATTTTTTCCAGTCTGCTGCAGAAGAAAACTTCTCTGATCATAAGTGAATAAGGCACTGATCTGAGTATAACAGAATAGCATTAAGGGTTATTTTATTGTTTTGTTTGTTTGTTAGCTAATAGTATTTGGTTTAACCCTAGGTCTCTGGAAAATCTAGTCTCAGGTTCTTGTTTACCCAAGCAGTACCAGGCATAAGTTTCATCTCATGGTATGAGCCTTAAGTTAAGTCAGACATTTATTTAGTGCCACATTTGTAGTATATTTTGTAGGCAGGACAAATTGTCAAGGTTTTGTGGTGGGTTTAGTGTTTTCATTTCTTCTTGGTAGCCTGAAGAGTACCATCCTGTAATAAAGACACAGAATGTAGGATGAAGGCTTTATGTAGGCACCAGCACTCCCTCTCCAGTTGGTTTGTGTTGGTGTTGGCTTCAGCAATGGGGCCTTGCTGTCAGCATGCTAAGAGCAACCTACTGTCTTGGCAACAGCCTAGGTTGTTTGTAAAGTTCTATTTCCAAAGGAACTCTTTGGGCAAAAAAACCTCAATAGGATACAATTCTGTCTTGGTATGGAAAGCTTCATTTGGTGACAAGAGATGGTCATTAGGGACTCCATTTCCCTCATTACTTGGAAACATTGTTAGGCTCATCTTCACATATTTGAGAAAGTTTCCACTGCACTAGGTTTTCATGTCACTCCTCAAATGCCTTCCAGTTCTAATTGTCTCTCCTGAAATTACTCCCTGAACCCCACATTCTCCCTCCCTCCTTACTTGATTCTCTATTCCCAGCTCATGTCCACCCATAAATCTATTTTCCCCTCCTAGGGAGGTATATATTCTGCCTAGTCCCTTCCTCTATAACTAACCTCTCTGGGTCTAAATATTGTAGGTTGATTATCATTTATTAAAAGCTAAAATCTACTTATAAGTGAATACATACCATAATTATCTTCCTGTGTCTGGGTTACCTCACTAAAAATCATGTTTTATACTTTTATATTTATCTGCCTGCCAATTTCATCATGTTATTTTTTTAAACAACTTAGTAAAATTCCATTATGTAAATGCATTACATTTTCTTTATTTATTCTTTAGTTGAGGGACATTTCAGTTGTTTCCACTTTCTGGCCGTTATGAATAAAGCTGCAATAAAGAGGATTGAGCAAGTATCCTTATACCTTAATGAAGCATTCTTTGGGTATATGCTTAAGAGTTATATAGCTAGATCTTGAGGTACATCAACTTCCAACTTTCTCAGGAACTGCCATATTGATATACATAGTGACTGTTTATGTCTGCACTCCCAACAGCAATAAAGGTATGTTTCCCTTACTCCACATCCTCTACAGCATGAGCTATCACTTGTGTTATTAATCTGTCAGAATGGCCATTTTGACAGGTACAACATATAATCTCTAAGTACTTTTGATTTTTATTTCCCTGATAATAAAGCAGTTTACATAGATTAAATTCTAGGGGAGGCAGTTCAAGAATGTAGAAAAGGCACAACAGCAGAAGCAAAAGATGGCTGGTTACATGGTGTCCTCAGTTAGAGAGCAGAGATAAACACTGGTACTCATTTTGCTTTCTTTTTCTTCAGTCCAGATCCTGAGACAATGGCACCCAAATTCACAGTAAGTCTTCCCTGCTCATAGCACACACAGAGTACATTTCCATGGTGATTCTAAATTCAGTCAAGTTAACAACAAAGATTAGCACGAGGTTATAGAAAAGTTTAGGAAACTGAATAGCCTTAGTAAGGTATTTACTTCCTAAAATTTTGATTGCTTCTTATTGGCACACATTTTTTCTCTGTATTTACCACATTCACTCCTCATTCTTCCATCCTATTTCTCTTTTCTTCACTTCCAAGTTCACAAAAGATTTTATTATGTCATTTTATCCTGTTGTTCCTTCAATTGGTGGTAATCTTATTTCTAGATTTCATCCATCTTCTTTTTTTCTTCTTGCTATAGGTGAGGACATTTCTTCCATTATACCTAGACTCAGAAGTTTCTAGTTCCTTTGTCTCTGGTTTCTTCCTAGTCTACATCCTTGCCTGTCCTGTCACTTAAAACAGTGCTTCCATGGCAGAAAACTGATCTTTCTACATTCTAAATCCAGGAGTTCAGGTTTTACATCTTGTCTACTCAGCCTATAATTGGCTTATAAATGAATGATGCTTCATACAGATAAAGCATGTATGTAAATGAACTAACAATCTGACATGTCTGCTAAATGCACTAGGGTCTATAAAGTATGATGCACTCATTTAGAAATATCCTTTACAACAGGAGGGAATTATCCTGAACTATTTGTGTGAGAAGCATAAATAACCATATCCATCCAATTAAATATCTGCTAAAAACCTTTGATTTCCAAAATGTATGAACCACTCTCCTGGCAGTTTTGTTGCTACATTTTTTTTTAATTCTACCTCGTCAATCGTATTTGTTTTATTCCCATTTTTAACATCATAATCATCTCTTTCCCTATATAAAATGTGCATCACATAAATGTAATGTTATACAATTTTATGTGCATAGATACTTTACCAAAGTCTATAATTTCTATTTTGCAAATACCCAGGTTAAAAAAATGCAAGGGGTCTTTACCTTCATCAATACACAGTATCCTGTTATACAGCTATGTAAATATTTTGGCAAAGATTAAATGATCAAAATGATGTAAAATCTGATCATAAGTAGAAAGAGAAAAATTCTTACTTAAAGGGCAAAACAGGATTTTGCTTCTATCCAGGTAAATTTTTACATTTATTTATATTTACATATAGGCTTTTTGGTTCTATTAATAGTAACATATAACTTTATTGTAGAATAGATAAGCTGATGACAATGTGCCCCAATATGTAAATACCTTTGCCTCACAGGAAAAGTTGTCTTCCAGGTGAATAAAGCTACATTTTGATCATGTGCTTGGGAAAATCTGTCTGTAAATTTTCAGCATACTGCTGTAGTTGGAAGTTTCTGTCTTGTCAGAAACTCTTAAATACCCAGCATCCACTTCCCAAGTAATTGACTCAGAGGCTTAATATTACTTATGAATTCTCAGTCAGTAGTTCAAGCATATTACTAACCAGCTCTTACACTTAAATTAACCCATAATTCTTATCTATGTAAAAGCCACATTGCTTGGTACCTTTTCTCCATCCAGCATTTTCATCTTCTTTCCTCTGTATCAGGCTGGTGACTGAGTCTGTGCCTTTCCTTTTCCCAGAATTCTCTTAGTTTTGTTGCTACACCTAGATGTCCTTTCTGGCTATTGATCAATCAGTGTTTTATTAACCCAATGAATGACAAATCTGTACAATGTACAAAAACATCATCTCATAGCAACCCCCCCTCCACTTTTAAAACAAGAACCCTGAATCTAATCTCTTTTGCTTAGCATTTTTTCTGATCACTATTCAAAACAACTTATAACCAACACTGAAAACAAAGACAAACTCACCCCTAATCCATTTGGGGAGTGGGGTAGCCATAGTTCTCTAGACCTTCCTACTGATTGGGGGCACTGGTAATCTTATAGAAATCCAAAGAAAATTTAGGATTATAGTCAAGTCCTGAGTGAAATATTCTGTAAGGCTAGATCATAGACAGCAAGCCAGAAGCTGTTCTGGATGCAAAAACTCAGAGGAAACTGCCACAGAGGTGCAACATTGGATCACCTGGGCCATTCCTTTCCATTGGAGATTTTTCAGGGGCGTCTTCCTCAATCACACCTTATTTTCTTTAACACAGAATAAATCCACAGCCTCTCATTTTCTGTGGATACAAAAGCAAAATCTTTTCTCCAAATTACCATATCTTTTGACTTAATTTTAAAATCAAGGCACTTTCAAAATATATAGGTTGGATTAATCCAGCAGCATTTATAATCAAATGTCTCTTTGTAGCTCTTGCTCCTTCCTCTGTAGTCAAAAAACAAAACAAAACAAAAAACCCAACAACAACAACAAAACAAAACTCAAAGACAACATAGTGACATATAGTATCCAGATTCTTTATGTATTTTCCACCTCTATGTGAAGTTCCGTGAGTATGCTTAGACTATATACTATGAAAACTAACAAGCAACCTCATAAACAGACACAGGCACACAAACAGAGACAGAGAGAAGATAGAGACAAACAGACAGTGAGATTGTTAAGTAACACCTATAAGGATTCCATAAATGCCAAATAAAAACCATATTTTAGGATTAAATGTTAGATTTCTTTTTCAGACTTCCTAAGAAGTAAGGAAAAATGAAGGAAAAAAAGAGGAAGAAATGTGGGACATTCACAACAGAGAAGCAGCTCACGTGTGAAACAGTGTAGAAATGTGGGCCATTCACAACACAGAGGCAGCTCACGTGTGAAACAATGTAGAAATGTGGGCCATTCACAACACAGAGGCAGCTCATGTGTGAGCCAATGCTGAGCTTACATCTCACAGGTCAGATGTCACTTGGAAGCAGCAATGAAGTGCAGGAACTCAGTCTCTCAGCCATGGTAAACTGGGTGACTCGCAAAGCACAGACGATGCTTGATGCTTGACATGACCCCAGAGGATGCTCAGCTTAAAGGTTAAATGGCAGAATTAAAAAAGAAAGAAAAAAGCAGTGTCCTTTGAGTCTGAGAAAAGACAAAATGCTTTCAACTTCCTTCTGCTTCTCTGAGAGACTAAATTAACCTCTAAGGCATTTGCAACTACGGAGAAGTTCTTAGGTATTCAGAAAGCAAACAACAGTCTAAGTCAGGCCTGGGGATTTCTGATTGGGTAGTAAGAGCGATGGTGTAGGGCAGGTCCTCTCAGTTAAAGCTTCCTCATCTGGTGCCTGTGATGGTTAGGAAATCTTTAAAATGTTTAATATAAGAGAATGTCTCTGTTAAGGCAGAATCAAAGTTCTGCTCAGCTCTCTGTGACTAACTTCTAATTGCTTTAAAACTTTTGGGGGGTGGTTGAGGGGACGAGCTTTTGTGAAACTTTCAAATTAACCTCTCATTTTATTTTCATTTTAAAGGAAAAAAAGGATGCTTCTCAGACTTGAAAATTCTCCATAAAGCTCAGCAGCACGTGTGGGACCCACCTTCCTGACTCCAAGGGAACACGCTGCACCTCCTTCCCTCCACTCCATCCTCATCTGCTTCTTCTTTCACAATCCAAGATGAGTTCATGAGGCTGAAGGGAAAGTGGACCTGGCAGAGTCGTACCACGACTGGGAGCCAGGCTGGAGAGATGGCTCAGCAGTGAAAAGCACTGGCTGCCCTTCCAGAGGACCCAGATTCAGTTCCTGGCATCCACATGGCAGCTCATAGCTGCCTATAGCTCCAGTTTCAGGGCATCTGACACCTTCACACAGACATACTTGCAGGTAAAACATGAATGTATATGAAATATATAAATTATCTTTAAAATAGAGTGGGAGAAATGGTCTCCTCTAGGGAAGAGATTTCTAATTCTAATTCATACTAAGTGGTCAGTACTGAGATCAGATATATACAGACTGAGAATGTTGTGTTTATGTATTTTAGAAACATACATTCTTAAAATATTCCTCTGTTGGGTGTGTGTGTGTGTGTGTGTGTGTGTGTAACAACAAAGAGAAAGAAGCAATGAATTTGAGATAGTGGAAGAGGGGTGCATGGGAGGGACTGGAGAGAGGAAATGCAAGAGGAAAATTTGATGTAATTATATTATAGTTTCAAACAATAAAAATTAATTATTAAACCATATACCTTTAGGGCCCTATAGCAAGTGACTCACTTGACTGATTGTTTATTCATTCATTCAAAAATCCAATCATTTAATAGTATCTGCTGAAATAATAAAGTGGGTTGAGACTCTGGGTCCAGAATATAGGCCAGCTCTGACTTAGAAAACTCAGATGACAGCTTAACAAAGAGGTAAATGCCAAGTAGAGTCACTGGTGTGACAACAGAGGTACACACAAGGCAGAGAAGTAGGATAAACCCAGCCTTTCTGATGCCTCAAAAAGAACTTCAAAAACCTAAAATATTCACTAAAGCACAATACATCTTTAAATATATATATATACACATATATATATGTACACACATACATACATACATACACACACATAGTGGGTAGAATAATTCTTGGGAAAGAACTCATATTATGCACTATCTACTACCCTCTATTTATTTATTTTTTTAAATCACACCAAAGTTGACTCACTGCAGATACTGAACTCATGGATGGTCCTCTCCCTAAAGTTCCTCTTCAACCATCCATGACAACAGCCCTTCTGAAGGTTCTGAGTCTATCTGAGCTGTCTTCAGTCATCAGGGTTATTTGAAAGCACCCTTCCTTGTCAGGACAGGGCCCTGTCTCCATGGCCCAGATCCACAGGAAATTGATCTCTTGAGTGTGTCACAGAAGTATGAGGATCTGCAAGGTAGCGTCTAGTGTTACGGTGCAGGTGCATTGCCCAGATGACGTGCTGATGGCAAGGGCGGGGGGGGGGGGGGGAGCCCTGCTCCCTTTCACAGCGACCTGAAGGACAAGTGGCATGCCTTGCATTCTTCCGTGTTCAAAACAATAAAAGGTGGGGGAAAGCAGAGAAAAATCAAATTTCTACGAAGAGATGTCAGCAGTAAATTTAATGCAGGTGCAATATTCCCCAAACAAAGAACGCTTTGTTGCTACTGCCTGTGGCTCCATCAAAACCTGCCCCAGCCTCCTCCCTGCTACGTGTTTTTCTTTTTATCAGTGTAAGATAGATTAAAGTGTTGATACTCACCCGTAGCAAAAGCATTTTTAGTGTTCTAAGTACAATTGTTGAAGAAGCATTAACTATCCCCTCCCCCAACTTGGCTTCACTGGATGTAGTCAAGCTTTTTCTACCCTGAGGTTCAATTTAAGCTTTACATTTTCCTCATGGCTCCTATTACTGTGACATGGTTTCTTTACTATACGTGCTCTCTTGATTCTATAATTTAATAAAGAAAATAACAATGGAAAACTAAACATTGACTTTAGCAAGAGTAACACATTTAGAAATTTTTTAAGAAGAAGACTATAAGACATAAAAGAGCATGTAATTTATCTTTTATTTAGGCCCTCAAAGGCAGAGTGACTGCACACCTGACAAGGTGGGTCACTTTCAGATTGGTTTTATATGGTGATTCATGGACTTTCTTCTGATGATGGTTCCCAGAGAACAATTTCCAACTCCACTAATAAAGCTGAAGTTCAGGCCTCACTCAACTCTATGAGTCATCTTTATGAAGCCATTGGTTGAGCATATCAACCTCTCTTGGGTAGTGACTCATTTAATTAGAAACAGATAACTGATGTGCTGTGGCTGTCATGCCCCTCCCTGCTTGGGGTGAACCAGCTCAGGGAGCAGAAGTTTCTAAATGGGTCGAGTTAGCAGTAACTTAGCTGAATGTAGAAACGACTGCAAATATGTGGGTACACCGTGTACGCAAGGGCCACAAGAGTCTCAATGTATATCTGAATCCTCATAGGCAGCTTTTGCCATACCATCATCTATTGTCAACCTTGTAATAACTAGCCCCTCCATATTTGATGTGACGTTTTGGGGACAGATCAAATAAAGCAAAGTTAAATTTGGAGTATAATGTCATTATTTAAAAAAAAATTAAGATGGATTAAATCAACAGATAATCTAAAATGTTTGCCTTACAAAAGACACTAAAGAACACTATGTTGTAAATGTGTGTATCTCTGGAATACATTTTGCTTATTGCTTCTATTTAATGGGTGTTTAATAATTGTTTCATGTTGTTACATTCCCCTTCTGGATACAGCACCATTAGGCAATAAGCCCATATAATTTTAAAATATTATCTAAAAATTTTAATGAACAAGTGGATATTTAAATCAGAGGGGATAGATTTGCCATGACTCCAATCCTCATAAAATATATTGAATTTTAGAAAAGAGCAAAATTTGTTGAGGGTGTGTGTATTTATGTGTGTGTACATGTGTGAGTGAGTGAGTGTGTATGTGTATAGAGACACATTCAAAATAGAATCAAATAACTGACATAGTATTAGTGAGTTTCAACTTTTTATCATTCACTTATTTATTCATTATTTATTTAAGAAACATTGTTGAAAGTCTGCAAAGTAAGAGTCATTAGTTTATAGGATAAAGCATATAAAATGAACGAGGTTTCTACCATTGAAGCATGTAGCAAAATATTATTTTCTTTAAATTTTTTTATTTTATGTATCTGAGTGTTTGCCTACATGTATGTTCATGCAACATGTGCATGCTTGGTACCCTTTCAGGTCAGTAAAAGGCACCAGATTCCCTGGAGCAGAAGTTACAGATGGTTATATGACCATGTGGCTTCTGGGAACCAAACCCAGGTAGACTGAAAGAGCAACATGTGTTCTCAACACTGAGTCCTCTTTCTATCCCCAACATATAGGAAATTTATTTTAATAGTCATATGTGCTGAAAATTGAGGAAACAGAAGAATAAACCTCCACCTTCCCAAAAGATAGGCTGAAGAGCCTACATAAAAAAGAGTGGGACCTTCACTTAGCCTGGAAGAGAAATAGTGTAAACATTGCTTAGGAAGATGATTTTACCATAAAAGTTGAGTGAGAATCACATTGCAGGGATAATAAGAGGAGACATTTGTAAACCTTGTACACAAATTACAAAAGAGCTGAATGTTTTCCCTAGTTTCAGGTTGTATTCAGTGGCAAAGACACATTGTTGACCACTAATTCTGTGAGAGGACCGAATTGCCCATGAGGGTTTCAGGTCATGGGCTCTAAGAAGGCATTCTATACTCAATTACTGGAGCCAAGAGAAAGATTCTGCTTCTGTTTGGCTTACAGTTCAGTCTAACCAATAACTCCATTGTATACAACTAAAAATTGAACTAAATACTCTAAATGAAAGTGAAAGATTCAAAGAGAACTTACAATAAATATATACCTTGACATGGTATATAGAAGTAAGTAAAATTCATGTAGATCCACAAAGATGTACAATGAACAGTGATATATTCAAAGATCACTGAGTTAGTTAAGAGATTTTAGTAACTTTAGATTATTCTAGAAAGCCTTCCCAATTCTAAAGACTAAGTATAAACCACAAAATTTATGTGAATTACTCACATTTTTTTTTACTTAATCATGTTGTGTTTTATTATTTTAGAAATCATGACATACTAGTGCACTTTCAGGTATTTACAGTTATCAAATAGAAATAAAATTTTATTAGATACATATGACACTGTAGTCACTTCTACATCTGTTGTACAGACAATCATCACAATGATTTTATGAATATTGTTCTGGAAGATTTTCAAAAAAGAAATTCAACCAAAAGCTTTATATTGAAGTCTTCAGATATAGCATCCTCTTATTTTTAAAAGAATATTTATAGTATCCTTTACTATGACAGGAGAAGAGCTACAGACATAGTTAGAATTATTTGTTGTAAAATAAATAAAGATCCAATTTCTTGTGTCTAAAATAAAAGGAGAAATAAATACAGGATGAAGTAAGAAATGAAGGTATTGAATGAAAGATTGAGAAACACAACTGGAAATTGAGAGACTGCAAAATTTTCTAACTAGAAGCCAGTGTACAACACAGAATGTTTAAAGGGCTTTATGAAAGGAAATGCTGTACATTAAATTAAGAGTTTTATTTTGTTTAGACTCCTCTCTGTATCATGGGACATTGAGATGCACTTCAGAGATTTAGAATTCAAAGAAATTAAGAAACAAGACCTGTAGTGTCTCTAGCAGACGCATAAGGCAAGACTGTACTAGTCAAGTTGAAATTTATATGAGATATTACTCATCTTCCAGAAGATCAATTTTAGAAGATAGGTGCTGAAACAAGTGTGTGTGTATGTGTGGGGGGGAGTTATACTTACTATACTCATTTTACAATTAAGAAAATTAAAACCAAAATAACTAGAGCTATCTTAGAAGTTATCTACTTAGTAATGAAAATAGAGATAACCATTTTTTTTTATACAAAAGGCAACACTTTCTTTATATTTTTTAAATTAGTTTATAAAATAATGCATTTAATTATGGCATTTTCATATATCCATCCATATGTGATATGTATGCATATATCCATATATTAGACACACACACATAGTACATAGTACAGCTATTCATATGTGTATATATATATCTCACCCTCTCTTGAAGGACATCCAGGCTAGTTTCACTCCTCAGCTCTTATAAACAGTGCAACAATAAACATTAATTTGCCACTATCTCTGTAGGAGTCCGAGTGCTTTGGGCATATTCAGGGTGGTATAGCTGAGTCATATGGTAGTTCTGTTTTTAGGGTTTTGTGAAGCCTCCATACTTGCGTCTGTAGTGCTTGCATGGTTTACAGTTCCACTAGCAGTGACTAAATGTCCTTAGTGCTTTCTCTCCCATGTCCTTGCCAGCATTTGTTTTCTTGGTCATAGTCATTCTGTGTGGGGTGAACTGAAATCTCAAAGTGGTTCCAGTTAGCATTTCTTTGAGGCTAAGATGTTAAACACTTTAAGAATATTTATAGGTTAATTTCTGCTTCTTCTTTTGAGAACTGAATATTCAATTCATTATGCTGGTTAATGAGTGTGTATTTGTTTAAATTTGGTAGTTCTTTATATTTTCTAAATATTAGCTCTTCTGTTTAAGGTATAGCTGGTGAACGTTTCCTCCCATTCTAAAGTCTGTCTGTTTTCTCTTCTGATGGTTTCCCTTATTGTGAAAACACATTTTAACTCAGTGTAATCCCATTTGCCACTTCTCAGGTTATTATTTCCTGTGCTATTTAAGTCCTTGATCAGAGTTCTTTCCTATCCCTATATTATATGTTTTTCTTTCTGAGCTTTGGCCTCTCAGGTGTATGATTCAGCTATGCCAACACCATTTGTTGAAGATACTATCTTTCTTCCATTGAATATTTTTGGCTTCTTTGTCAAAAATCATGTGTTCGTAGCTGTGTGGGTGAATGGCGGGGTCTTCAATTTGATTCCATTGATCCACAAGTCTATTTTTAATGCCAGTACCAGGCTGTTTTTGTTACAGTAGCTCTATAGTATAATTTGAAGTCAGGGATGGTAATGCCTCCTGAAGTTCTTTTGTTGAGCAAAAATATTTTGGCAATCCTGGCTTTCCTGTTATTCCAGTAGAAATTAAGTATTGTTCTTTCAAGGTCTGTAAAAAAATTGAGTTGGGATTTTGATGGGAAGTACATTGAATCTGTAGATTGCTTTTGGTAAGATTGCCAATTTTACTATGTTGATCCTACCTATCCAGGAACATAGAAGATCTTTTCATTTTCTGATATCCTCTTCAATTTCTTTCTTCAGAGATTTAAACTTTTGTCAAACAGATCTGATATTTCTTTGGTTATAGTTACACCAGGGTATTTAATGCTATTTGCAGCTATTTTAAAAGGTGATGTTTCCCTTATTTCTCTTTCAGCCCTTTTATCTTTAGTGGATAAGAGGGCTACTGATTTATTTGAGTTAATCTTGTATCCTGTTACATTGCTGAAGTGTTTATCAGCTATAGAAGTTCCCTGGTAGAATTTTGTGGATCATTTATGTATATAATCATATTATCTGCAAATAGAGATATTTTGACTGCTTCTTTTTCAGTTTGTATCCCTTTAATCTCCTTTCATTCTCTTATTGCTTTAGCTAAAACTTTGAGAACTATGTTGAGTAGATAAGGAGAGAGGAGACAGCCTTGTTTAGTTCCCGATTTTAGTGGGATTGCTTTGAGTTTTTCTCTATTTAGTTTGATGTTGGCCGTTGGCTTTTTGTAAGTTGCCTTTATTATATTTAGATCTTTTCTCTGTATTCCTGATCTCTCCAGGACCTCTCAGGCTTTATATTAAAGTCATTGATCTGCTTGATTTTCATGCAGACCAAAAGGTAAGGCTCTAATTCCTGCTATGGGTGTCCAGTTTTCCTGGTATTTTTTTTTTTTTTGAAAAGTCTTTAATATGTGTTTTGACATTGTTGTAAAATGATTAAGTAGCTATAGTTTGGATTTATTTCTATGTATTTTATTACATTGATGTACAAGTCCAGTTTTGTACCCATCCAATGCTAACTCTGTGACTATGGTTCTGAACTACAATTTAAAGTTGGGTATTATGAAACATGTATTATTATTGTTCAGGATTGCTATTGCAGTATTGAAACAACCTCACATTGTTTGAACCTTGGGCTTTATAGTAAGAAGTTTCTGGCCTGACCTAGCCCTGAGATCCAGACAAGCAGTCCCAAATAAACACACAAAAGTCTTATATTAGTTACTTGCTGTTTGGCCTATGGCTCAGGCATATTACTTGCTAACTCTTACCCTTAAACTAACCTATGAATAGCCAAGTGGCTTAGTACCTTTTCTCAGAGCAGAATTCTCATACTACTTTCTCTGTTTCTCCCTGGCATCTCTGCTCTGTTTTTCCTCTTTCCAGAGTTTGCTTAGTCTGGTAGTCCTACCCATACTTCCTGTTTGCCTTCTGGCCAGTTAGTATTTTATTAAGCCAGTAGAAGGCACAAATATTTAGAAAGTACAAGAGCATAATCCCACAGTAGGGTTTAACAGGTTAACAGTGTTTTTTAGGACAACTAATCTGTCCTTAACAGTGGACAGTGTATAAAAGATAGTGTTACACTGTTACTTAGGCTTTTCCTATAAGACCCAAAAATGTTCCTGTCAGATGCAGGGAGCAATCATTGGAGAAAAACTCTTCATTAAATGTTTACTTTTACCACCTTATTTATTTCTAATTATCTTAAGACATTGACTACAAGGAGGTTAACAAATTGGTTATTTCATAGAAGTAAGTAGATGAAATACTTTAATAATAAAGCTTTGTCCACAAAGAGACATTGACCATTATTACTCAGAGGGTAGCTGATTCAAATAGCCTAGAAGCTTGCAAACTCTCCAGAGATCTATGCAGTTAGTCAATCAATCAATCAATCAATCAATCAATCACAGGATAGAACAACATTTGCCAGTGACTATCAACTCCCAAAACAATCCCTGGGGCTTAAATTGGATGCTGTCTTGAGGGTGTATTCTACGTTAATATTCAATCATGAAGGAGTAGTAGAGAAAGAATAGTCTAGAGATCTCTAAGGTTTCCATCCTAGACCATCTTGTTCAGTGGAAAAATCTTGCTCTTACCAATGGGATCTGGGAAGGTGTGAGAGCCACTGACTTCAGCTTTTTCCAAATCAATTTGTTACTGCTTCTAATGCTGGTCCCAGGATACTCCTGAACACCAGGCATTTTGAAAGCAGATAACTAGATTATTAGAGAGGAAAGCATTATATGTAGTTAAAAAAAAAAGATACACTGTTCTAGAAACTCATAATGTGGCCTAGAAAAAGAATGGAGAGGAATTTAGGATACAACCTCCTTTCTGATAATAAATGCTCTTCCTTGATTTGACATGATTTTCAATGGGAGCCAGTATTGACATTCTAAATGGGACTGTAATTTATTATTCTAGAATATTGTATGACAAAGGGCCATCAACATTATTAGGCCCTAGACTCTTAATGACACTAACATTGCCCTCAAGCACCATAAATCAAAATATCTCATGTGCTTTATAGTATTTACTAAGGAGTAAAAGAGTAAAATGAATGTATATGTGGATATCATGTAGGTTGGGGGGGGCTATGGCAAGTAATAGTTAAGTGCTTACCAAATATGCTTTGTACATGTTTAAACTCTAAGAGCATCACTTTCATTTAAATGAATAATAATGTCAAGAAAAAAAAAACTATCAACCTACAAAAGTCCTCTTGTACACATCTGAATTTAAACAAGATTTGCAGAAATCACCAGACAGGACTCCCTGGAAAGTCTTTAGAAACATTTCTGGCCAGGAACATGGTGAATGGCATCTCTAAAGTTGTCCAGTGGCCAACCTGACAAGGAAGACAGAGGGACAGGAGAGGCTCGCTTGCCACACCAGCTATGCCTGCCTGTCTCTCCAGTTCAACATGAGTTCCAATAGCTGCTGGGTCACTGTCTGAGAGTTTCTGTTGCTTTCAGATTGCATAGTTCTGGGGTCAGCTCTTTCCACCTTCTTGTTTCAGTAAGGATTTCACAGACACAGGAAGAACAGAGAGAATGAGTACAGCGTAGGACATCATAGCTGTGTAGATTAAAGACATCCCTTGAACTCTGTTTCCATAGCAGACTAAATTGAAGGAAACCTTAATTAAACCAAAATACCAAGGAGATCAAGAGAAGTGGGAAACTTTTTACTGGACTTGTGTGATTTTGTGAATATTGCACATATAATTTACATGATTATTTTGTTATGTAAAATGTGTGTGTATGTGTTGTGTGTAAATGCATAACTTACAGGATTATTTGCCAATATTGTATAACTCACAGGAACGTCCAAGGTGAACATCACAAGTAAAAAAGACAAACATCTCTGTTGTGAATCTTTATTTAAAGTAACTTCAATATAAATCTGTATGTTTTGGCACAGTTAGAGGACATTTCTAGTAATAGGAGAAATATTCAGATCTGTTCAAATGGATTGAAATGTACCAACCAACATAGTTTACTGAATGTACATGTTCCTCTGAAGAACTGCTACCTCAGAAAAAAAGAAAATAAATCAACTTTCCTCTTTCAAAAAGGAGAAAACACAGAAAGAGTGGTGAATTACTAAAAAGAACCATACAGGAAGTTTAAGGTCCACACAGGAGTGTCACATGCCTAACTTTTAAGATGCCCAAGTAAGAGTTAACTAAAGTTAGAGCTACATACTGGAAACCAGTCACAACAGCTGTACCCAAGACCTTTCTGCAGAAGAGAAAGAAAGAAAGTTCTAATTAAATTGTATTAATTAGTTTAGCAGATCTAGAAATAGAGAAAGGCCTCTGCTCTAATTTTGGTTTTTGGCTCAAGTCAATTTGTCCTTGACATGAGAATAAAGCAATGAAGCAATAAAATACCCAGAAAGGCCCTGGTAGAGACTTTAAACTGTCCAAGGTTAAAGAGTGATGCTATCTCAGAGATGAACTTAAAATTCTGTGGCCAATTTAGAGAAGTCAGAAGTGCAGGCAAGAAGGAGCATGTGATTAAAAACCCACACTTCCACAAAGCTCTGCAAAACTGCAAAGAAAAGGCAATCATTCTTTCCACAATAGCACTTGGTATAGATAAAAGGAGAGGGTGGGGAAGATAGTATCATATAATGACCATATTTCACAAAAACTTGGGGTAAGTTTTTGTGTATCAGGTAGCTGGGACTTATAATCAGTGGTAGCACTTAACAGTTTGACCTTATTGTGTGAAAGCAACATTTTATCATCCTTAAAATGGCATTTGAATCCAACTTCTAGTCTATGTTGAAATACTGGTTATCACAATTATGTAAAAAATTAAATGTATTTTTAAATGCATATTGGTAAAGCATGACTTATTTTTTTTCTTTTGTTACTGCCATGTCCTTATAAACTAAGTTTGGATGTAATTATAATCACCAGAAACAGACATTGCTTGCCAAAATTTCCTGGCAGATAGAAGATACTCTGTAAGGAATAGCTTGCATATTGCTCTGCAGAAAAGTAAAGTTTATTGTGAAAAAGTATTATGAGGCAATGAGCGTGTTACAAACTGAGCATCTGTGTCCTTCAAAAATTCATGTGTAGAATCCCCAAATCCCAGCATTCAGAAAGTCAGAGACAGGAATTTGAAGATGATGATTATATGAGACATGAAGGACTCCATGATGGGAATACAATACATGGCTGGATGATGGCTCATTTAGTCAAGCACTTGGCCACTAAGCATGAGAACCTGATTTCTTAGTCCCACACTCATGTGAAAAGCCAGATGTAGTATAGATTTGTAATCCCAAGAACCAGATGGCTCATTCCTCATCTCTTGAGATGAGAGAGGTAGGTTTCTAGAACTATAGGCCAACCACCCTCATGGAACCAATGACCCCAAGTTCAGTGAGAAAAATCCAAGGTGGGAAACAGCCAAGAAAGACACCTGATGCAATCTCTGGGCTCTCCATGCTCATGTACACAAGTGCATATGTATATACATGTGTGCACTGACAACAGAGAGCTCTCACACATATGTTCTCACTCTGTCCTGTTCTCTCTATGCCAGAGGAGGGCACAGTGGGTAGGCTACCCAGCGCAGGTCAGAGCACCCTCACCAGAACTCAACCATGTTAGCATGTCACCCAGTAGCTCTCATTTCCAGAGTTGTGAAAAATAATTTTTTTCCCTTTAAACTGCCTTATCTATGAGGCTTTATTATGGTAGTCTGTGCTGACTAATACAGAACTAATTTAGCAAAGCATAAACATGTTATTTATAAGCAAATGCATGTAACAATGAGCTTGTGTCTATGGCATTTAGTTTTAATCCATGACTGGGTTCTGACTGTCTGATTATTAATCTCTGACTATGTGTCCTTCACACATTCTCACTGGGTGATACTTTTTTTTCTTCATGGTGACAACTGATGAAACATTCTAAATGTTGGTGACTCAGGAAGGCTCACTAATAATGTGTGTGCTATACCTAATCTGTCTTATGTATCAGAACACATTGTGCCTCCCGCAACTGAAATTGTATCTTTGTAAAAGGCTATCTTATCTTATTTTCTCCTACCAAAAGGGTCATGTGGCTGTGCTTCAAGAACCATAGTCAAATGACAGTATGAATGTGACTGTATTCTTCTCTACCAAGGGAACTCATCCAAGGAAAGGCATGAACATTTGACATGATAGAGAAACTGTGATGATATATTGTATATTTAATAAGAAGAGGATGGAATATCAGAGAGATAGGGAGTGAGCCACAGCTAATTTTCACTCAGCCAACTTCAAAGGCCAAACAGAGTAAGTTCTTTCTTCACAGGTCTTCAGACTAACGGGCCATGCAGACAGAATGGCTGAACTTCCTGCCTTATATTTCTTCCCCTGCCCAGCTATTTTCCTTCCTAATTCAATTCTCCTAGAGCTGGGATTAAAGATGTGAGCTACTACTGCCTGGTTGTTAGGCTTTGAACTCACAGAGATCCAGCTGAATGTCTATCTTCTGTCTCCCAAGTGATAGAATCAAAGGCTTGGATCACCACTCCCTGACCTTCACGGCTTGACTGTGGGGATTCTGTCAACTGATATTCTAGACTATTTTTATTAAATATATGATATATCACCACACAAGACACTTAGATTAAATGAAACCATGGGTCAGAGGAAAAAAACCTGAAGAATTGATACACAAGAAGAGGTGCTCGCTTCGGCAGCACATATACTAAAATTGGAACGATACAGAGAAGATTAGCATGGCCCCTGCGCAAGGATGACACGCAAATTCGTGAAGCGTTCCATATTTTTGATGTGGACTGAAGTCCCCAAGAGTGGCAAGGGCAATAAGAAGTCCAAGCCTGTCAACAAGGACCGATACATTTCCAAGATGTTCCTGCGTGGGGACTCAGTCATTGTGGTGCTGCGGAACTCACTCATTTTTGGCAAGTAGAGGCCTCCTTCCACTATGAATGCCTGCTCCCTGCCCTGCCGAGCCCTGCCAAGCCCTGTCCAGCCCTGCCCGATGGAATGGAAATAAAATCCTGCTGTTTTTTTTGTTAAAAAGAAGAAGAAGAAGAAGAAGAAGAAGAAGAAGAAGAAGAAGAAGAAGAAGAAGAAGAAGAAGAAGAAGAGAAGAGCCTCCTCCTTTCCCTTGTCTGGATCTACACAAACACTACTCTCGGCCCTTCTGCATCCCCAGGAGCCCCAGTCTGATTCAGCCATGTACACATTCAGTACGAAAATTCAATATACTTAGCCTTAGAAAATTCTGATGGAAAAATTCACATATTACCTTCTTGGATGCAATTCTTACCCTCTTCTACAACTTTGCTGGTTTTGCTTTCTCTGATAAGGTAATTAGAGGAGGAGTCAGTAATTAAAATGAGTAGTTCTTTACTCACTCCATCATAGTCTGGGGCTTCTAAAACCCAGCCTCCAGTCAGTTCTATATGTAAGGCTCATAGGTAGAGGGGAGAGAGTCACCACTCTGCCCAAAGACTCCAGCACACAAACTCCTTAGTAAAACCTCAAAGTCATTCATCCAATGTAGGCCCCTCCTCTGACCTTCAACCTGCACTCTGAGCCTTGACAGACATAGCCTGTGGAATGCTAGGTGCATATCCTGTGTCTCCCGTTGTCCGGTATGTTTTGGCCTTCCTCCCTATAGGGGTTGGTACAGGAAGCTGGGCTTTTTACCTGAAGTCAGTATTTTGTCAGCCACCTGGGCTACTCCCACTGTGCTTCCACCTTAGATAGGCCCTACTTAAGCTGAGATGGGATTCCATAAAGCAACATTCTCCTTGGACGATTGACCCAAGTGTCTGTGTTTTTTTCATCAGCAGGCCTGAGCCGGACTCAATGACCCTAAGTAGTGCAGGCCAATCCAATCCAATCATCTCTTACTGGCGGAGGAAGAGATCCTTAGTGACTCAGTAGCTCATTTCCCCTTAAACCTATGAGGGTGTGAAGACATCCCCCATGTACATATTTGACAGGTGGCTAATCCAGAGATAAACACTGTACTTACTGTTCAGATCACTCTACATTCTGGGATAACAGGAAGCTAAAATCTTAAATATCGAAGTACTCATGACACTATACTTTTATAAGCTTGTGCACATAATCTGTCCCATGCAGTGAAGGCATCTACATTTTTTACTTGCTTTTTTTCTTTCTTTAGGGCAGGGGATTAGATTTTAACAGTCAAATTTCAGGATAAGTTTACAAAACCTTTAGCATTTTAAATTGATTTTATTTGACTTCTTTCATGCTATAAACCAAGCTTTCCTATATTAATTGATTGTTGCTGCATAACATTTTATGTCAACCACAATGATTCTTGTTATCTTATGGTTTCTTAGCATCAAGAATAGGGGCATAGTTTAGTTTACTCTCCTGTTTGATGCTCTATCACAAAGCTTCAATCAGAGAACCTAGTGTTATCTGATCCATTTCCAGACTCATTGTAATTCTAAATAGCATCGCTTTTCTCATAGCTTATAGGGCTAAAATGTCCTAATTGGCTATTGACTATCATCTGCACTCAGTTTACCGACAGGTATTTAATGAGTGCATGGACACTGGACATCAGTGCATAGAGCTGAGAAAGCAAGAAATCTGCCAGTGAAGCGGAAGTAGTCTCCACATTCTGTAATCTAATTATGAAAGCGACATTGCACCATGGCACCAGGCTGTTGGTGAGGAAAAGGTCCAGCTCTGATGAGATGATGCTGAGGTGTGAACACAAAGGCATGTGGATAGGGGAGATGGTAGAAGTTGTCTGCCTGTATCACTAATCCTCAGAGAAGACTCAGAAGCAGAAGGAAAGTCTTTGCCTCCTTTCCTGACAGTCACCCATTCACATTTTAATTACTTTCTTTACCTCTTCAGTCTTGACTTCTTTAATTAAGCTCAATGATCAAAACAAAGATTACTATTACATCTTATGCAATAAATACTTGTTTAAAATTATATCAGAGTGTAGGGATATTTTGACTAACTATAAACCTTTCTTTTTAAAAACACAATTGCAATGAATCCATTAAAGTCTACAAAATGATTTGGATTTTTTTATTTAAATATTCCACAGTTATGCCTATTTTTAAAGTTATTTTTTATCATAAACAGACACCTGAACATCTGTTACCTGCATAGTTTTGTTTTGTTTTTAAATGCACTTTTGAATACTCTCCAAGTGTAGTCTCTGACATAAATATAAATATAAATATTAGGAGATTGTTAAAGATATTTGATAAATATTCTGCGAGCTAAAATAATGTTTGTCAATTAATAAGAATGCCCTTAAGGAGAGAAAAGATGCTATCTCAAGACAGTCAAAGAGAACATGAGGTTAGCAAAAAGGAAAGAGGGTGAGAGGCAGATATCTGAGCCGACTTCAGCTAGCTACCTGACTGGATAGAAAAAGTAAGCACTGGTTTAATAAAGAGTGAGCTACACCAATGTCCAGTGTCCAGAACCTGGTAATGAAGGAGGACACTTGGTCATGGGGTAGGTCAGAAGTCTAGATGTCATGTCAGACAAGACTATGTAAGGTTAATTTGAGCCTGATTAATCTGAGCTGCTACAATAGTGTTTCTTTATTTTCTTCTAATTACAAAAGGATTGTTTTCATCCTCTATAATTTGGTTTAACCTCTTGATGAAATTTCAATGGAGAGTTGCAAAATGATAGGTTAGGGAGTGGCGTTGATGATTTTAGCAAGCAAGGATCATTTCATCTGATGAGAACAAAGAAGCCATAATAAGAAAAAAAATGTTTAGAAGAGTATGAAAATCATCTGAATTAGAAATAGAGTTGATAGTTATCTGAATCTTTTAAAAAAATCTATATAATATAAATTTATACACATATGTCTAAATTGTTTATAATCATTTTACTTTGAGGGATGAAAATAAGGCATCAAAATAATGTATGTATATTTTGCATAAATGATCATCATGAACTACTTTTCTAAAGAAAGCAAAACATTCTACTAAATGTGTTTAAAATTGAGGTGGCATGCTTTCTAGATTTTCACTGACACCATGACATAAATCAAAAGTGACTTTGCAGGTACACATGATCTAGTTAAAATAAAATTTGATTTTTTTGCTTATTTTTTCTTAATAAGCTGAACATTTGTGATAATAATAAGTATTCTACTTTTCTCTGAATGCATCTTTGAAACACAAAATACAGCACTAAGAAAAAAGATTGTTGCTCTGCGTGACAAGGTTAAGAGATGAAGACTAGTGACCAGGCATCGAGCAAGGCCTAAGATACATATTCTCTCATCCAACTATGGATCCAAGCCATGGACCAAGGCTATGAGTTAATGACTCGAGCAACAGAGCTGGGACATTTCTGTGCAAGGGCTCAGTACTCCTCTTTCATGTCTTCTCGTGTGGGAATGGGAGATGTATATCTGAGCCCTCTCTAGGCAGTGAGAGGCCAAGACTTGAGAGTATCTTCTCTTGGACATTGATACGAGAATGGAGGACAAGTATTTGATTTCATTTCCTTTTTTTTTGTCATTTGTAGGGGCTCATCACAACTGTTCTGAGTGCAAAAGTGTACTTAATAAGACAGAAAGCATGCATGGATGGGACAGTAGGAAACAAACAGAAACCCTGTAAAATACTCCTAGTAAAAAGACACACTGTGTAACAATCTGCATAAGGAACTCAATATGATAAAGAATATATGCATATATTCTATGTATGCGTGCTCTACACACAAATCTGTATATGTAAGCTAACTGGATACTGAAATTGAAAAGTTAAATGACAAATGAGTCATTATTTAGACATTTGCATAGGATCACCTAACAAAAATATACAGTATGTATTGTATAATTCCAACAGCCTCAATCTGTAAATAAATATATCAACTGCAGACAAAATGGTTCCCAGAGATAAAATCATGTCCTCTAACAATTTTTTCTAAATATAAATGAATATAAACCACAATAAATTAAACCCACAAATTAAAAATACCAACTAAGATAAAACAAGCTGCAGAAAAAAAAAATTAAGATAAATGTGAACTTTTTCTTTCTTATTAAGCTGAATTCCTCCTCTCTGAAGGTCCCAATGGGTACATTTAAAAAATTTTTATTTATAAAATAAAGTCTTTTTTATTCATGTATCCCCTTGCTCTCCCTCCTTTCCCCTTCCCAGTCCCTCCTGGTCAGCCTTTAGGCTCCCTCCTTCCCATCTCCCCACACCCTCCCACAAAAGGGCAAGAAGTCCCAAGGTAGATCAGTTCATCACCCACTCCAGGCAAGTCCGATTTCCCCATCCCAATGGCTACTTTAAGAACCATTTATGTGTGACATTTGAATGAAAAGCTCTTAAATATCATGATGGTTCCAGTAGCATCTTGGTTCTAATACACTGTCTACTTTGGCATCCCTGGTGTACAACAGCACCAGACTACTCAAGAACTTGTTATTAAGTGCATATTTAAATAATTTCTGAAGCTGAGGCAGGATGATTACCATGAATTCAAGGGTTACACAGTGAGACTCTATCCTAAAAGCGAAAGGAGAAAGGTCTAGACATTTTCAGTCTTTGCAGAGGTCTAGGATGTTCTCTCACTCTTACTAAACGGAAATCAACCTGCACATTCTTGGGCCTCCCCTGCCTATCACATTGCACAGTCCAAATGACAGCTCTTTACATCGTGGCTGTGTTGTAGTTCACAGAGATCTTGCTGTGTTAACCTCTGTGTATGGTTACATGTCTCAGAAGCAGAACAAAGACTGGATCTCAAGAAAACTGGCTGTACCTCATCTGACTGTCCTTTCAGAATTAATTTCCATGAGAAGAAAACACGTGTTCTATCTTTTTTAAAAAAGTGAAAAAGTTCTAAGGTATTATATATATATTCCTGAACTGTTTTGTCAAAAAAAAAAATCAAATTTTATCCTAAGATCTCTTTTCATTCTTGGTTTCTCACTACAGAGAATTCTCAGAGTCTAAAAGACAAACATAAATCATAACTTAATAGCAATTACATTAAATTTTTTCTTACATCTAATCTTGACTAATTCTCACATGGATTTCAGAAATATGAATAATGCCTCATGCAATTCAGGCAGGCACAGAAAATAGGTGTCATTATTTCTGTTCTAATGACAGATTTTGAGGTTAGGGTGACTCATGAACAGCTGAGCAGCCAGTCAGTAGAATACACCAAAATAGCACGGAAACGCCTCCATTTCCACCCCACGCTCAAACCTCGAGTGCACCCTCCACAGGGACATGGAAAGAAGCGTGATGCTTCTGAGCTGGAAGCACTTCCTACAAGCTAATGAGTGGGCGCTATCCCTGCTGGCCATTCCTGAGCACAGCTCACTCCCAGACAATCTGGCAGGGAGAGAAGGGGGGGGGAGTCAGGGAAGCAAGCCTTTGGAAACTGGGCTGATCTGAGTTTAGGAAGGATATTTCCCTTACCTGGAGTTGAGTCATCTTCAGGACTCTTAGCTAATCTAAATTAATGTGCCCTGGCCAATGTAACCCTGAAATAAAATCTATTTAGTAAATCAAATGGGTTCACTGTTTGACTCTGTGAAGGAAACAAACCCATTTATTAGAGATGGTGCTATTCATTCAAGGAAAGAATAGTAAACTTGCTTCCCTAGGAAGATCTATACCTATACTACACTTTGAAAATAACTAGATGTGGAATATGGCAGATAGAAGTCTTTGATGGTGCAAAAAGGTTCATTGGGGGACTTCTTTTGGAGCTGAATGATATTCTTAGAATATTTAGGAAAATTCTCTTAATGCATTTTTTAAAATTCTAACAGTGTTCTTATAATACATATTTATAGCCTTGAGTAGAGAAATGAAGACTTAATGTCTGTAAGTTGTTTCAAAAAGTTCAGATGCCCTTGTCTCTTTGTCCCCAATTCAAATTCTAAGACTGTCCAGTACAAATACCAGTTCCCAATAATCAGAGCCATCCCTTCCCATACTCCTCCAGGAGCTGGTGGTAGCATGTCCATCTTACTTAACAGGACTGCTGTCATAACTCCAACATGCTTGATTTAAGGATCACATAAAAACCACTTTTCTTTCCGCTGAGTCTTTTTCTTTGGTACGACCACTCATGGAAACCTACATGTCACAAACATAAGAGAAAGATAGGCTAACCTTCCACCATCCACTGTTACTGCCCCCCTCCCCATTGCCACTGACTCCTACATCCACACACTACTAATCCAACTCACTTTTTGTCTGTTTCATTATTATTGTGACATTTTCTTTATTATCCTTAATTCACACTACTCCCTGATTTTAAACCTCTAAGGCTGTTCCATAATTTCCACCAGATACCCATTCTACTTCCCATTATAAACAAATCAGAAGCAAAGCATTCAAGACATTGGATATAAGGAGAAAAGCATGTGAATAGAGAGGCCCTTCACTGTGTAAACCAACCCCATTTAAACTCATGTCAATGTACAGAACAGCCTGAGTCTCGAAGAAAGTCTTCAGCCAGTGCATAAGCATCCTGTGATGAGACCACTGGCAGGCAAAGATAGAGAAATCTCTTTACTCCTGCTGTGTACACACACTAGATACCACAGTTTTGCTCATTCACAAAGTTCTAGATAAACATGGTTAGAGTTTTTGGTGCACTCATCACAGACCTTGCATATGGCAAATTTCTTAGGACACAATGATTTCAATTTCCTGGGCAAACTCAGATAAAATATTTCTAAGGTAAATTTTTCATAGGAGCATTGGAAAAACCTGTGACTATTTCGGGGCAATATAGCAGGTTGAGGTTGGGTGACTTCCAGGAGTCTCACAGGCTGTGTATTTGATGTGCACAAGAGGATCTAGTTTACTACATCTCCTTATCTTTTGGACTAATCTGACAGAAAAATTTTTCTTGGCACATGGGTCTATTTTAAAGCCCCTGTATCCACAGTTTGACAATAATTTATTTCCATCTGGAAGCTATGGGCAAACGTAAATTCTGAACAATTTAAATAATACTCTTTTAAGTATGACCGAGTTAAACTCAGACAATGTCAGTATATTTGAAGTAGTTCCTGGCCGGCAATCTTAGTTTTTTTCTTTAATTTGTTTTGTTTTTGAGACAAGTCTCACTGTGAAGGCCACACTGGCTTGGAATTTGTCCCTTCCTCCTGCACCCTGGCCAGTGCTGAAGATGGGTTCCACCATCTAAACTTACAAGAAGATAGATGCTTAAGACAATTTTTTGCTTCACAATTTTTTCTGCACAGCTTTACCTAATCTAAAAAGTATTGAGGCTAACACAGCACTGCTGTGGACCAATCTTTTTCACTATGAATTTGCATTATTCCCCGTTTGCTAATAAAAAAAAAGCTGGTTGACTGTTAGCTGGCAGGAAGAGATTAAACTCAGGGCCAGACTAAGAGAATTCTAGGAAAAAGAACAGCTGAGTCAGAGAGTCACCAACAAATGCAGGTAGGGAAGCAAGACGAGAATGCTATATTGAGAAAAAGTACTAAGTCACATGGTTAAACATAGATAAGAATTATGGGTTAATTTGAGTATAAGAGCTAGTAAGTAATAAGCCTGAGCTATCAACAGAGCATTTATAATTTATATTCAGACTCTGAGTTGGTTATTTAGGACCACGCAGTCAGGACAGGAAATGTTCATCTACACAGCACCAACTAGACTTTCCAGAATCTGCATTTCAAGGGAGAGTTTGATGCAATGAAGAAGGGTCAAAGGTATATATATATATGCAAGATTTGCCAAATGACAAAGAAAGCTGTCAGAAATTAGTCTTTAGAAATCCATGGACTGGTATGAATTCATGCACATGAGCTATGATGAGAGGCTGATCAAGAAGCTTCTGAGTATCCCTGGACCACTCTGAAATTCCATGACAAATAACAGAGTATTTGCAAAAGGTATGTGTCCAAAACCTATCAAAACTTACCACAGACTCTTCTTTCAGCTTACCTTTTCCTTTATTTTTCTTTCTTCCACTAATTTCTTCTGAAAAAAAAATGCTATTAGTTTTATTTCATTCATTAAATTTCAGCAATTACCCCTTCTATTTTTCTTCATTCATTCAAGAAGTATTTATCAGCCAAGCCCTGCTTTAACTGCTGGAGAAAGGGATAGCAAAAAGAAAATATCTGTTTGGGCAAAATAGAAAACAAATAACTAAACATGGTAAGTTCAGATAGGGACAAAACATTGAGTAATGAGATGGAAGGAAGCTAGAGGTGACTTTGCATCCATCAGAAGGTATCTCTGACATGGAATCATGTGAGGTAACACTGAAAAAATGAACTCTGTCTGACTTTGAGGAGGCTCACAGAATGCCATCCAGAGCAACACAAACATTAAGTGCAAAGACCTTCAAAGTGAAAGGTAGGTAAAGGTTGAAGAGAAGACAAATATCTCAAACATAATATATGACAGGAGAAATATCAAATGGCAATAGAGAAATATCAACCTTGGATATTAGAGAATATCATTGGCTTTGATTTAGTGGGAACTATTGGAGTATTTTAATTAGCTTCTATAACAAACACAATTGACTAGGAGGGCTAAACAATAGGAATAATTCATTACAGTTCTGGAGACTAAGAAACCCGATCAAGGTAAGTAAAGAGATATCCCTAGAATGGCTGATAAACACAAGAATGAATCCCAGTCTTTGAAAGCAGCACATATGAGATGTGATGGTAAACAGGCTAGAGCAGTAGTTGCAGGGCCTTTGGTGTGGGTAATAAGACATAACAGAGACTGAGCTATCTGTTCAGAAATAATCTGCCTGTGTGAAGGAGGAATTAAGACAAAAAAAAAGTCATTTGAATATTATCTCCTGCACTTGCCTTTGGAATGAGGTGAGATGGAGATTTGGGTTTACTGTTTCTTAAGTTATTAGGACAGATGGGAAAACATCACAAATGAGATCTGTACTAAAAAGGTCTTCCTGCCATCCATAAACTTAGAACTTAGAAGAATCAAACAGAGAGCGGGGAGAAAGCAAGTCTGGAGTGAGTGCCCGATGGAGGTCGCTCCTCAGGTCTAACCTCTAATACAAAAGGAGCTAAAATAGCTTGTTGAAAATATTGGCAGCACCTGTTCTGTCTAACATATGGTCATTTTGTCTCTCTGGTTAGGGCAGAAGTCTAAGACAAAAAGGAGAGAGATATAGGGGCAAGAGGTAAGTGGAAGGAGGGGAGATGGTGAGGAAAGAGGGAGATTAGAAAGAAAACAAGAGCTAGAGGTGGGCAGAGGAAGAGAAGAGGCAGAGTCACATATCAAGAACAGCCATTCCCAATCTTTGTAAAGAAGCAGTATTTCCTAAGGCACATCCTAAATTGGACTTGCTGGAGGAGGGTGGCTTAATTGAGTATGCTTGTGCCTCTTCTTTTCTTGTAATCATTTTAGGGGAGGGGATGGTTTACAGGGATAAGCCTCAAGTCTGATGAAGCAAATGAAAAGAATGGGAAAGTCATTCTTCCTCTAAACACTGCAAATCAACGTCAGTCTCCCAAACCCTCTCACTGAAGATTCTACCACATGAATGATTCATGGTGAACCATCAGCTCCATACACTCACTCCAGAAGAACACCAAGGGTTTGCTTACACATAATTACTCAGAACTGAGTAGGAGGAAATCCCTGTCTCGGATCATGGGAGATAATGGAATTCTAACTACAGATGCCTTGGCAAAGTAAAAGTACTTTCCCTTGGACCTTTGAAATCCTTAATGAGTTGAATCATGTCAAGTAACAAAATAAACACGGATGAGAAACATTGGTTGGGTTTGGTCCAAAGTCTAGTCTGCTTTAAGACGCAGTTTCCCCCATCATTGCTTAAACATTATACAGTTTTCTATCAGCCAAGCCTGTGGTTTTATTTCATTTTTTTTTCTTCTTAAATAAGATTTCAAAAGCCAGGCACTAGCTGATGGTAATTAGTAGGCATGGGTTGACATTCATTCTTACCGATCTTTCCATGCATGCATAATTTTTGTGAAGAGAAAAGAAAATCCAATTACCCCCAAATCCAGCCAGTGTGGATCATCCACTCTTGTGTTAGATCTTTAGAAATCACTCTAAACAACTGAAAGGGAGACATATGGCATTTGAGAACAGCATCTTGTAACCTTGCTTTTAATGTGAAGGAAACAAAGTCCCATTCTGTGACCGTTATTTCCCACTCCACAAAAATTGAACTCTAATAATGCTGACTGTAATACATGTGACAAAGAATGGTTCATGTCATAAAGAATTTATTTGTGATTTTATGTCCAAGATTCCACATATATTTTAAATTTTTAAATGATACTATTAAAAATACTTAATTTGAAACTTTTCGGAAACATGCATACTATATAAACTAAAACTATCTGATGCAAGGTTGAAGGATATAGATTCTTCAAATCAAAAAAGGATAAGATTTTCTAGTCAACATTGCAAAAAGGATCCTATGACAAAAGATTTTATCACTTTGATTTCCCTACTATTTAACTTTTTTCTTGAAATGTTGGCAAATTTCAGAAACTTTATTTATCTTTGAGTTCTAGAGAATACTTTCAGATTGCAAAATACCTTTCGGCAATAAAATATTCCTTTTATTACTTGAGTTAGAATTGTTTAGGTCATTTACTTCTTGCATATATTTATTTTGTGGAATAAACACGATGTTAAAATTTAATCATACTCAAGCTGCCCATACTACTTTTGGCTATATTCCAGCAAAATGTAAAATTTAGTATGTTGACATGCCTGAAATCCCAGTACTCAAGAAGCAGAAGCAAGGAGGACCACAAATTCAAGGTCATTCCTGACTGCATACCAAGTCTTAAGGCCAGTCTGCACTGCTTAGGATATTTTTAAGAAAACAAAAAAATAAATAAATTATAATTGGAAAGTGGAAAAAAGTAACTAATTGAAAAATATGCATTTTAAATGAGCCTCCTTTGAATGCTTCTGATAAATCCCTGTATAGTAACAATCTCCATTTGTGAGAGGTTCCATTGTCTATCTAAATCTACACTGATGTACTGCTGTGTTCAATGGCTCCGTATCTCAGATAGCAGAATCCCAACTCTCAGGACTGCAGGATTTGCAGCTCCAGGGAATTTTCCATTAAATGTGTAGCAAGACATTGATTGTGGTCAGAATTCTCCAGTTATGAAAATAAGGTGCATAGATAATGCTCAATCACACCATGCTTCTGCTTCAGCTATTCTAGCAGATTCTGACACTGTATAAAATTCAGTGAACTTAACAGTTTCACCATGAGGCCTCTCCATAGATCTGTTCATTTCATTTCTCTCTGTAGGTCAAAACCTACCTTCTGACCCAGGCAGATAAATCTTTGCACTTCACCCAGTGTCTCTTTCGGGTTCCAGGCTGTTTACTTCCTGACCCCTATCCATTTACTCAGTTTGTTATTTAATAATGGGCATTTTGGAGCAGGTGTTATACTGGGCACCTCACAGAACAAAGGTGGCTGAGACATAGTCCACATCTCTGTGGAACCCAGACTTAGGGAGGAGAACAGATATATAGATACAAATCTATAAACTAATGCTGCTGAGGTGTTCCACGTAAGGGAAGAGGCTTAGGATGAGGAGTACAATAATAGAATAGATAACAGTTTGAATATTAAAGGGTAATTAACAGTCTTTCACTTGTATTTGGATCCTGCCTGATATGTTTTTTTCTCTTTTAAACATTTACTATTACTGTTATTATATGTGTCTATGATGTATATGTGTAGGTATGTGAATGCCAAGGTTAGAGGACAAGTTTGAAAACACAGCTTTCTGCTCTGGCCTTTATGTAGGTCCCAGGGATCAAACTCAGGTTGTCAGAGCTATGTGGCAAGTGGTTTATCCTCTGGCATTTTGCCAGTCCCTGCTTGGTAATTTTTCTGATGTATTGGATACACATTGAGCTTTTGAACTTCCTAAAGAAGTATAAACTCCTTTCTTGTATGAAAAAAAAAGACATGTAAACTTTCAATGTATAGTATTGCACAATTATGGAATCTTTCTCCCGAGATATAGCCAGAGAGGCCATGGGTGGAAAACAGAGGCAACAAGCCCTGCAGGGCCTTCTTGGAAGCACTTCGCTTTCAGATAAATGACACCAGCTACGTATGAGTCTTCCCTACAGTCTTAAGGACCTGGGTGAGCACTTTTAGCCATCCAGGTGATGCTTTCGGAAGTTCATGGCCATAGCAGGGATCTTAACTTCCATGAATTCACTAATGTAGCTCTAGAATTACTTGCTGTTTTGCACAGAAGAAATTGCAGATCCTTCACTCATTGTCAAGGTTTCTCAGGACTTGGCACTAAAGTACATCGAAGATATTTTAAAGAAAGTTGTGGGATAGTGATTGTAGAAAAGCAGTCAGTCTCAAATTCTTCTGTGTGTGTGTGTGGGGGGGTATAGGTATATAGAGGCCAGAAGTCAACTTCGAGTGTTGTTTATCAGTAACCTTCCACCTTGTTTGTTGAGATGTGGTCTCAGTGGCATTTTCTTTACTTTTCTGCTACTGTAAACGTATAGAAGGAAGAATTTGTTTTTATTTATGGTTTCAGAGGGCTGAGTCAGTGCATCATTACACTGAGGCATGGCTACAAGTGACTGGAGGGGCTATTTGAAAGTTTATATCTACAAGCATGAAGCAGAGAGGTGGGAGGGGAGAGAGGGAGGGAGGGAGGGAGAGAAAGAGAGAGAGAGAGAGAGAGAGAGAGAGAGAGAGAGAGAGAGAGAGAAATGGCCAAGTTTTTAAATTCTCAAAGCCCAGTTAGTGACAAGTTTCCTCCAACAAACCACACCTTATAAACCTTTCCAAACAGCAACACCAACTGGGAAATAAGGCCTCAAATTCTAAGCCTGTGGGGGACATTGCTCATCCAAACCATCACGTTGGCCAAGTTAACTAGGCTCGCTGACCAACAAGATTCAGAAACCTACCTGTCACCACCTCCCCAGTCCTGGAATTGAAAACACTCTCACCAGTGTGCCTAGTTTTTTCTTTTGTTTAAACAAATATGTTGAGGATTGAATTCAGGTCCTCATATAAGTACAACACTGAATCATCTATGTCTCCCTCCCAAGTCCTCACTATTATTCTGAAGAAAAATGCTTCTAGAATACCCTGTTGACCATTTGCATGTGGAGTGATGAAAGGTTCTTCATTGGGTTAGGGTACTTTACATCTTTTCCTCTCAGACACTTCCCAAGAATGACTCAAAGCCATAGAATTTTGGGGCAGGGAACAGGAGAAGGTTGTGGCTTTTTTACATGACTGTGCTCACTTGTAACATGTTGGCTGATAATGCACTGTGGGTGTCTAGTCTAAGCAGAAGCCAGAGAGTAGGAATTTGGCACTGTGATTTTCAGTGTCAACATGAATGGAGATGACAAGTGCAGGTGAGATAACTCTTCTAAGTCTTAGCTCCGTGTGAATGAAGCTGGTGTGGTCATGTCTGATACTGACCCGGTCAGTCAGCAATACTGATGGAAAAAGTCATGTTCGGAGACAAGCTGACTACCACTCACCGACAGTCAAAGAGTGAATGGGTGATGGTTCTTACAGTCGTTACATAATATACTAGAGGGGAATGGTTCTCTGGCCCAGATGCTAATATTGTTTCCCTCCAAAATCTCTTGAACTGCCTCTCTGCAGTCTCCATTTCTGTCAGCCCAAGTGTCTTCCAAGCTTCTGTTAGGATAGCTCCTTAAGCCCTGCTTACAGTGTCCAACTGTTTTCCTGCCCCAAAGTCCCTAAGTCTTTCACATTTCTCAAAGAGACAGGGTGATCAGGCACAGCAACTACATCACTCCCAGTCCCAGTTTCTGATTTATTGTTCTGACCAGGAAAACTTACAAAATAAAGTGTTTAGTTTCACTTACAGTTTCAGAGGGTTAGAGTTCCTGATGGTGGAGCAAAGGTATTGTGGTTAAAACATCTGATAGCTTACATTTGAAGCCACAGACAGGAAGCAGAGAGCACAATGGGACTAGCCCAAGTCATCTGAAGCCTCAAAGCTCCAGTGATGGACGTCCTCTAAAAAGGCCACTCTGCCTCGTCCTTCCCAAATAGTTCTACCAAGTGGAGAACATCAGACATGGAGCTACAGGATGTACAGTTTTTCCTGTTGGGTTTTAATTATCTTGTTTTAGTACAGTGTTTGCTCGCTATGCCCCAATTCTTCCCTTCTAAAAGGATAATGTGTACTCTGTACTATTTTATGTTTGAAGCACATAATTTGATTTTTTATTATAAGCTGTTACAGTTAAAAGATTGCACTAAATTTCAGAAAATTTTTTGAATTTTAAACTTTTCCCCTTTTTTATTGACAATAGATTTTTATACATATATTCTGATTGCAGTTTCTCCTCTTCCAGCTCTTTCCAGATCCTTCCTACTACCCAACCCACCTAAATATGTGCTTCCTCTCTTTCTTTCTCAGAATACAAACATAGTATAATAGATAAACTAACCAGAAGTGGAAAAAAGAAGAAGAAGAAGAAGAAGAAGAAGAAGAAGAAGAAGAAGAAGAAGAAGAAGAAGAAGAAGAAGAAGAAAAGGAGCCAAAGAAAAAGTATAAGTAATACATATAAGAGATGCAGACTATATGTCTTTTTTGTTTGTGCACAGTTTTCAAACAATGTTGAGACTGTGAGAGACTATGGAGACATTTGAGGTTGGACTAAATGCACAAGCCTATGAGGGTCAGGGGGTAAAGTGTGGTCTTGTTAAGGGAGGCATGTCACTTGGGTGGACTTTGAAGTTTCAGTACTTAAGCCATTCCCAGTATGCTCTCTGCTTTCTGCTAGTGGATCAAGATATAAACCCTCAGCTGTTTCTGCCTCCAAGCCTTTCCTCTACTGCCATGGGCTCAAACACTCTGTAAGCTCAATTAAACATTTTTTTTTTAAATAAATTTCCTTGGTCATAATGTTTTCCCACACTATAACTTAGAAAAATAACAAGACAATCAATAATTGGTGCTGAATCTCACCACCAACCTGCAGATTCTAATAGCCTGATGGAATGTCAATGTTCTGACCCTATTCAAGACCTATTGAATTGGGATGCCTGGGGCGACTCAGAAATGCTTGTTTTAACCAGGTGAGCAGGCGATGGTAATGCAGTTTAAAATGCACTAATCTGAAGTAAAATGCACGCTAACTTGCTATCCAACAACCTGCAAGGAGCTGAAAACCTAGGGTAGGAGCTGAGGAAATAGACCAGAGCTCAGGAATCTGACAGACTAATTAAAACACAAGCTCAGTATCATGCTAGTAAGGGAGATGTTTTGCAAGGAAGTGATTAACATCCTTTAAATCACATTGCTTTTCTTATCTACCAGGAGAATCCAGCCAGCCACAAAAATAAGACAAATGGGGTAAAGATAAGAAAATACTCTGCAAACACTCTTTGAGGGCAACATAATAAATAATTTGCTGGGAACATTGCCCGGGCATGAAAGAGTAAGTTCAGAATTTGGAAACTAGATAGTGAGTTCTGGAACATCAATATGGAAATGAAATACATGGATGGGCTGGCAGGCATGCTCTCTTACAAATCCAGGATGACAGTTACAGACTCTTTCTCTGGACATCTTCAGAATGCTGATCAAAGAACATTTGACACAGCTGCAAATTGACAGCAAATAAATCCATGTGGAGATTTATATTATAACTGAGCAATACCCTTGTGAATTTATATAGTAAGGTGGAAGACAAAAGTTTGTTTGTAGTGCATGTGTGTGTGTGTGCTTGTGTCTGTGTATGTGTGTGTGGTGTGTGTATACATGTAAAAATTCCAAACACCTGCAACAGGTGTTACTCAAAGAAGCACTCAAATCTGACTGGTTACAAGTTGAAGTGTTTTAAAAAAGCCATGTCTAGGAAATGGAAGAGCTTTGTCTACAATGACTATTCTATGGGAGTTGTGATGAGACAGAGAACTGTGGGTATCTGCTGCCTCCTCAGCAGCCATCTTATGGTGCACGGGAACCAGCCATGCAAAGGCTGCTTTAGAAAAGCAGAGGGGATAAAACCCAGAATTTCAATGGGATTTGAGAAAAAAAAGAACTAATGCTTCCGAGGAAAAAAAAATGAAAACATGTTTGTGTTCAATTATTAAGAATAGAACGATTATTTCCCAAACTAAAAAGCACCTCACTACTTTCAACTATTTCAAATATACTGTACAAAATTAGCTGGCATATGACTTTGAAGTCACCTCGCCTCCTCATCCCCCTTTTTCTTCCTCACCAGAGCTCAAGTGTTAGTCTGTTTAACAAGGAAACCCAGACGTTGAGCATTACTTTAGACTTAGTTTTTGGAGTGAAGTATTATGTAAAATACACATGAAAATGAAAGTGCAAAATTTAATGTAACACTCCCAGCTACAGAGTGACTATTTAAATGGGATAGTTCACTGAGATGTAGAAACTTTGAGTATGGCTAAGTTTGTGTGAAAGTGGTTTTATATATATATATATATATATATATGTTTTTGATAATAAGGTTTGTAAAAAATTAAAAAATAAATGTATTTAGTATTTTATAATTAATTTTATGTTAGTATAACCAGCCAATAATTGAAAAATGCTTACCAACCACAGATATCGGAAAAATGCTAATTAAAACTCTTTTGAGATTCTGTCTCATACCAATCAGAAGGGCTATCACCCAGAAAATAAATGACAAATGCTGGCAAGGCCATGGGAAAAGAAGAACCCTTACACGCAGCTGGTAGGAAGGTCAACTATAGTGACCCCTACGTAAGTCAGTATGGAAGTTCCCCCAAAATAAATAAATTATAGAACTACTATGTGACCCAACTATAATACTCTTTGGAATAAATCCAAAGGATCCTGAGTAAAGGTACCAAAGAGATACTTTGGATATCCATGTTTATTGCTGCTCTTTTCACAACAGTTAGAAAACGAAGTTAGCATAGATGTCCACCAATAGATAAATGGGTGGAAGAAGAGTGGTATGTACACAACAGAATGTTTTAGTCATAAAGAAAAATGGAATCATGGCATTTTCAGGAAAATGATTAGAAAAAGAAATCATTTCTTAGGGAAATAAACCAGACACAGAAAAACAAAAAAAAAAAAAAAAAAAGAAACCCAAAAAACAAAAAACCCTTTCCCTTCATATGTAGAATCCAGATGTAAAAGTGTGTGTGTGTGTGTGTGTGTGTGTGTGTGTGTGTGTGTGTGTGAGGGGTAACACAAAGAAGACCATGAAAGGGAAGGCAGAGTCTTACTGGAGTGAGCAAGTGGGTTAAAACGTAACAGAATTCACGTGACATGAAAACTCCCAAGGGGTGCCATTTGAAGGGGAACAGGGCCAGCAAGAAACAAGCAGAGGCATTAGGGAGCACAGTGAGGGGAGGGGATTAATAAAAACAACTCACAATGATACGTGTCTATTAAAATGCCAAAGCAAAACCCAGCACTTTTTAATTTTTTGAGAACTGTCCATTCAGTTCATTAATCTGTTTATTGATTTCCATTAAAATGTTTATTGATTTAGTGAATTTCAATGAGTTTTTTTTTTTTTTTTTTCAGTTCTCAAAGCAGTCTAGGTATGAATCCTCTCTGTCTGATGTACACTAGCCATCTTCATATTTTCTGCCTTCCATTTGAGGTTATTCAAGATGTCTCCAAGCCCCTGTCTGTGGACATACATAAGCTCATGATCCACTGATTATATGACTGCCAGAGAGTGGAGGCAGCCTAGTGACAGTACGTCTGGTGCCTCTCATAATGAGCATCTATCACAATTATCCCATTGTCCAGGCAAAGAAAGAAGGTCCAGGGGATAATGTCTCCTTTTTTGTTTACCACACAGGAATGAAAGCTCCTGGAAAATCTAGCTGAAAGACAGGAACAATAGGAAGCATAAAAGGCAAGGAGCAAAAACTAGCAGTGAAAATTACTTGTTGATTATTTTGGAGAAAGAGACTGACAGGTAAGACTGGATATGCCACATCCTGGAAACTAAGCTGATTAGTGACATGTAAACATCAGAATGAGCTACAAAACAAGCTTACCACAACTCAAATGGCTGGTTACTTGTAACAAAGACAGGTAGAATTAGGTTAACTGGGAGAGAGGTGTGCGTAAGATCTATTGCTACAGTCATTCCACAGATAGTACAAAGTTTCACATTCCAAAGCAGAACGTTATTAATCCACTGCTAGATACATGAAGAGTAGCGCTACAGACTAACCATCCTTAAGTGTGCACATCTTTAGAAATGAAACTCTTTTATTGCCAGTATAGAATAAAGGCAAATGTGTAATTTTTAGAAAATTTGACTTAAAATTACTCATCTTCTTACTCTAGAAAGACAGTAAACACTGCTTTCCCAGAGTTCAGCTTTTTTTCTAAGCATTATTTTATACTATTTAGGTAAATAATTTATAAAACTTTTATAGTATTTTTTCTTACTAAATATAACAAGTAATTTTCATTCAATTACTAGCATATTCAAAGCCCATGTGTACATGCCTATAGTATGTAATTTGCATTTTTATTGGTCAGCATTGTCTCTTCGTTTTCCTTCTATTCTAAACGGAATGACAATGAACACCCTTGACACAAAGCTTTTCTGTGCATAATATGATTTTTTTTGGATAAATTTCCAAACTTAGAATTATCTGTCTCAGACTTGGAAATTAAAAAAAAAAACCTTTCTTAATATTGTCATACTATTTCCCAATGAAAATTTAACGTTTCTTCCTCCTGAATTAATATTCCATCTCCAATATTGTATATCTCAAGATTTTTTTTCTCTGTCAATTTGATACACAAAGATTTATAACCTGCCTTTGTCCTAATTTGCATTTATCAATGTCTTAATGAAAAATATTTTGTCATATTTATAAATGAAACATTTTCTTAAGTATTTCCTGAAGAATTTGATTTTGTTGGCTTTTCAATTCAGATATCTATTTTTATGAAAATGTGAGAATGAATTTTTGAGAATTAAATGAAATAAGTTCTGAATACATAAAACATTTTAGTTTTTATAAGAGAACAAATTCTTAAACACAGATAATTCACAGGCTTAAATATTCACCTTGGGGCTCTAACATCAGTCAGTATTGTGTTTTAAAAAAAATAATATCAAAGTAAAACAATCAGCCACTTATTTTACCAGTGTTACTCAGCTAGATTATCTTTTCCAAATAAAAGAAATATGCCCAACATTAAATGGCTTAGGTTATTTTCTTATGTGACTAATCTACAAATGGAGCTGTGAAGTGTTGACTGACAAACATCCTAAATACCCATCCTATCATTTCCCAACTGGTTACTCTTTCCCACTAGAGTTAACACATCTATCTGCCTTTTCGTTGCTTAGTAAACATTAACAACTGGAAGAAAGAAAATTTAGTGTTCTTTGTGAACTTTCAAATTTCCTTTGCCCAGAGAAAAGCAATTGAGAAAGTGTCAAAAAGGCCAGGACAACACCTGGGCATAAATTCTGGTTGGAAACCTCTTTCCTCAAAGTTCACTCAATGAAGGAAATACTTGGACTGGGGCAATTGATCTCTGGCCTATTGACAGAGACCATAAATGTATGCTCATTATTCTTGTTCTGTCAACAGTCTCTGACACATCTATTTGACTGAGCATAGATCAGTCATGGAAAAATACAAGGTAAGTCACTCCTTTCCCCTAAAGTTCAGAGACCCAGGATGTCTCAGAAATTATATTATCTGCAATTTACTGCTTTTTCTGTTCTTCAAGAACCATGTTAGAATTAATACTACACATGTGCATTAGGATTTGGTGTTTGTGTGTATGCTTAATAAAATACGTTACATTCTACATGGCATTTGCTAATTAACATATACTGGGAAAAATCAGATATTTTAGAAGAACGGGGGTAAAACAGCCAATTGCATACAACTTTAATACACGTTACTGAAATATTTAATTATCATTACATTCCACCTTTTAATTTTCAACAGTAGTACAGTTTTCCTTAGAAAAGGGAGAGCTGAGCTGTACCGTTAATGGAGAAAAAAATTACTTTATTAAAAAAAATACAAATCCAGAGTTCTGTTAACAGTAAGACACTTCCAACACAGGAGGATTTGTGTTCCTTAACATTCCTATCTCATTTTTATGTGTGTCAAATAGCAGGTATATTTAAAAGACAACTCCTGCTCTATGTATCTTTTGGCCAGTTCTTTGCCTGAGTCATTTGTTCAAAAATGTCTTGTGTCCAAAAGCTTATTGATTTAAAAGCAAAAGTTCTTCTCAAAGAGCCACTTCTTCTGGGCTATTTGATAATCTCTGAGGACAGTTTTCTGTGGTCACAACTGGAAGTGTGACTAGTATCATGGTAGATGATACAGATACATCCTACAATGCAGAGGAAAGCCCTTAACAAAATATCCAATTCAGCACTTCTCAACTTAGCCTTGAGTAGTAAATAAAAAGAATTTGCAAAGTAAAGGGAACTAGAACTAGATAAATGATCAACACCACCTTCAATAACAAGACCAATCATTGTTGCCCTGTCACACTCTAAACTAGGGCTTCTTAAGCCTTTTTAGTTCACAACTCTTTTGACTCAGGTAATTTTTATACATCCCAGATAAACAGATGCACTTCAACACATACATAAATTATAAAGTAAAACAATTTTCCAGTATACATATAACATTACTGTGTATAAAGACAAAAGAAATTTTGTTGAATATATAAATCTATTTCAAATACTCCATCTCAAAGCACTTATCTTCCTCATTTCATCACATTGAATTAAAGCATGCATGATTACATTTCCACAAATACTGCATTTGATTTTGTGACCCTAGAACTTCCATTACCAAAAGCATTTTATAATTTTAGTCTGGATTATAAGTCTTGGTAAAATCATGTAAGACAATGTAAAGAAAGTTAAAACAAGTATAATTAAGTATAAACCATCTGGCTAAAATTTATTACAAATATTGAACTGTATTAAATAGATCTTTGTTTTAAAAAACATTTATTATTGTTATGACAATATAGTTCCAATGTGTTTTGCTTGGATTGATTTTAATTCTTTTTTAAGGAGTACAAGCTTATGTTGCATCTTTCACAGATGCCTATGTTAACTGAAGCTGGTATTATCTTTCAAGTGTATCACATGTCCACTGATGTGAGTCTGCACCCAGAAACCCAGGAAATTTATCCGAGTATTCATTAAAAATTCTGAACATATTATCAAAGGAAAAAGACACGTGTTGGCAGAGGACACACCACCATCTGCCACTAGCCCAACAACAATCCAATGTTTGTGCCCTGCTTCAAGGTGGAGAAGGAGTTCCCACAGGACATCTACTACACAGCCTGCTGTGGGTGCAAGCTGCTCCCCAGACTGAGAGTGGTTCTCTTTCCCTTTCTTTTCAATGAATCTGATTATGTGCCTTCTTCAAATCATGTGACATCTTTATTTCTCACTGGAGACTACGTGCTAATAAGAAGAGATCCCCAACTGAGATATGTACCTGCCCTAATGTGTCCAACTGTTTATTAACTATGCTTGTTAAGTCATTCATCTGCTGCAAAGCTGTGGACTTGGGAATAACCAACTCTCATTTCCTAGCAACAAGCCTATGTGGAAACTGGGTATCTGTTTTAGTTACTATTCTATTGCTCTGAAGAGACATCATGACCAAGGCAACTTTTACAAAAGAAAGCATTTAACTGAAGCCTTGCTTACAGTTTCAGAGGATGTTTCCACAAATACTGTGATGGAAAGCACACAGGCATGGTGTTGGAGCAGTAGCTCAGAGATCTATATCCTTATTCACTCGCAGCAAGAAGAGAATGACAGATTGGACCTTTTGAAAGCCCACTTCCAGTGACACCTCCTCCAACAAGGCTATACCTTCTAATCCTTCCTAAATGGTTCTACCTTGGAAACAGGCATTTAAGTATATGAGCCTATGGGGCTATTCCCATTCAAACAACCACAGTTTCCATCTCCAAGCATCACTATTTAGAGATGATACTTATTTACATTGGTAATATTTCATTTTCTTCTTACAGCCCCAGGTAACACTATATGATTAAATAAATAAAACCATTCATTGAATTTAAAGATATTTCTCAGGGTCCACAAACAAGTTAAGGAAAGAAATCTATAAAGATCCTATGAAATTTTTCATTATTGTGTATATTCAATCACATATGGCATTAAGCAAACAACTTGGGGGAATTAGTTCTCTCTTACGTTTGCGTAGGTTCCAGGGAGAAAACTCTCTAAGGTCAGTTGACAGGCTTGCATGGCCAGCACTCATGTGTTCTGAGGCAACTTGCCAGCCCCAGAAATATCTACATAGAAACCAAGGGGAGTTATTAGAGCACAGAGGAGCAGACACTGTTGAGCAGATGCTTCACAGTTGTCTTCATATTTCTGAAAACTTATCAAGCAAGATGAAAATATCATCCTTTACCTACAAAGATAAAAAATACTTCAAGAAGGAAGAATAGTGGCTAGAGAGAGTTTGTTGTTGGCATTATATAATGGAAGGCATACAAAATTTAATGTCACATATACATTAAATAGAATATGTATATGTAAACAATAATTATTTGATATTGAATAAGTCATTTGTTTTTAATTCACTTTATAATACATTAGAGTGTGGTAAGAGTTATTGTGTGTGGCTTAAATGAGACAGGCTATTTACAAAATGCAGAATAACTAACTAGATAACAGCAAAATCTCAGTTATGTAGTTTTCTCTCCTACATTCTCCTTTTTTGATCTATTTAAATGTCTCTCTGAATTTCTGACTGAGTTGTTGACATTCACTTGAATCTGATCATAGTCCTGGGCCTGCAAAATATCAGTGTTGGAGATGGGAATGGCACGTTTGGAATTCTGCATCTGCCTGAGCAGGAATCTCTTGAGCCCCATCCTGGATAAAGGCGTGTATTCCGTGCTGTACCCCTTTTTCACATGCTTCGCTTTTCCTCCTTGCTAAGCAGTTCCTTCTCCATCTGGCTCAAAACTCCATTTCTAAAGCCTTTCCATTGCTCTCTCCCATGCCAATGTCCTTGTCTGCCTTTAACTGCCAATCACTCATTTCATATCACCTCCATACATGATGGTTTAGACCTTATAGACATAAACATCCCATGTCTACTGAGAAAATATAAACCATGTTATATGAATACAATATACAGCAAATATGTTAAAGGCCTTCTGGCCTTTGGTAGACATAGATGACTATAAAACTTAAACCTGACTTTTTACACTGTCATCTGCTAATTGCAAGCTCAAATATCCTGGTTCTTTCTTTTGACACCAGTCTCTCTGTAGTTAATATTAGTATCCAGCGATTGAACCCTCCGCTTGTGGCAGACAAACACACTATAATAACTTCATCACCTCAGCAGATTGATAGGGACACCAGGAAGAAGCCTTGCTTCACTGACAAGGACACAGAAACCTAGAGAATTTATGTAACTTGCTCCAGATAGTGTATCTTGAGGCTAAAATAAAAACAAATTCCATGTAAATAAACTGAATGAACGACTGACAATGAGATAATCCTCAACCAACAGAAGAAAGTATTTGTCAAAGACTGAATAATTTTCAGTTACATTTCAATGTATGCAAGAACTCTCCAAATTTCTATTTTCTATTTAACATGTAATGAATAATAACATGCTTATTTTCACACCAATGAAAAATTTTCTCTGACATAAAGCCTTTTGCAGTAAAAATATTATTTCCATGTATCTGGAGTCTGGTCATGGAAATAAGTGGGGGGCGCCAAGCTGAGATGAAAAGCCCTCCCTACCTACCTATTTCCTATGACGGCATGGAAAAAGTGATACTAAATTTTACTACTAGGGTAGACATCTATTTGTTCTGTATGATTTAGTTGTATTTTGGCTTGGAGACAGAGGGTTAAATGACATAATTCCTGGCTGTTCTTAGGTTTAACTACTTATAACAGAAACTGTAAATCTTTGTGACTGAGAGAAGCCAGAAACTTACAGTGTTCTCACTCTACAAAGCTTGATGGAGGAAGCTCAGGGTAGTGAAGGAGCCTCCACAATCTTACCCAAGTTCTCTTTCCCCTGCCTTTCTCATGATGCTGTTTCCTAGAGCGGTTGTGACAAATGCCATAATTGTTCTGGGTTAAAGCAACAGTGATTTATATTTTCATACTTCAAGAGACTAGAAATTTGCCATCAGTTTCACTGGAGCTGAGGTAATAATAGTAGCCCTCCCCCAAACTTCTGGAGAAAATTAGCTTCATAACCCTTGGAGTTGTGGGTGCTTTGAGCCTTGCTTACTGAGCGTGCACATTTTCTAATGTCTGCATTGCTTTTCTGTCTATATTCAGGCTTCCACTTGTAAGAACACATGTTATATTTAGGGTCTTCTATGGTCTGAATGCCCTCTCCAAACTCATGGTGGAATTTAAATGTTATTGAGACAATATCAAGACCAGGAAATGATTTAATAAATGGTTCTGTGTTACAGAGGCACCACCCTCATGAAAGGATCACATCCATTGTCTTGGAAGAAAATGAGTTATGTGAGAGTGGTCATGCCTAGAATGCTTGCTTGCTTCTTTGCCTTCCAGCATAAAATGATTTCTCATGAAAGACCTAGCTAATGCCCTGTTCTTAGAATTCCCAACCAGTGGAACTGCAAGCTATTGGGAAAGGTGCTTGTTTTATCATACACAAACTCTGACCCTTTGCAATTTTTACTTACAGTTTCTTCACTATTAGATGTTATTCCGTAAGACATTTATAACTTTTATAATTTTATCAATAACTCTTTACTAGAAGATAGAAATATGTACTCTAGAACCAGATTGTCTAGCTCAAGCCAGACAAGACATAGAGGAATATTAAAGCCATATATGGCTAACACTGATATAAATTTATGGGAATGAGATTTACTACAACAATGGAGCATACAAATTAACATTCCTTCAAACACAGAAATAAGTCATAAACTAACACATATTTCTGGGAGAAATATTAGAAGATATTATGAAAAACAGTCACAAAATATCCAGGCTGTACAGAAACAAGACACAACAGCTATTAATCATTCAAAGACATTCACAACACTACCTTTAAAATGGCTAACAGATAAACCTATATGGATTAATCAATGGCCATTAACAAAAGAGAAATTGCAGGCCTTAGAGCAGCTGGTGCAGAAACAGTTAAATGCTCAGCATATAGAAGAATCAATGAGCCCTTGGAATTCTCCAATATTTGTCATTAAAAAGAAATCTGGAAAGTGGAGGATAGTGACAGATTTAAGGGCGATAAACAAGTTGATCCAGCCAATGGGTTCTCTATAGTCTGGAATTCTTTTGCCTTCTCTTTTACCAAAAGAATGTCTTATCTACAGTATTCTATTTAAAAGACTTTTTTTTTAACAAAACCTTTAAAAGATCAACATAAAGAAAAATTTACCTTTATAATGCCCATATATAATAATTCTCAGTCTGTAAAGAAGTATCAGTGGAGAGTCTTCCCTCAAGGAATGCTGAATAGCCTTATGCTATGCAAGTATTTTATACAAAAGCCAATAGAACAAATATGTAACAAATTCCCACCACCCATAGTTTATCATTATATGAATGACATCCTATTGGCTGATTCAAATACTGATACCTTAGAAAAAAAGTTTGAAGAAGTTAAGAAAAATTGTCTACTTGGGTATTACAGATAGCCCCTGAAAAAATATAGAGGGGATATTCCATTAATTATTTGGTGATAAAATAGGCCAACAAAAAATTAGACTCCAAAAGGTACAAAATAATGGCTATAGGGTGAACTTTGGATGACTGTCCAGGCAGCCAGCTGTTTTATTTCTTACATTTTTGGAAGTTGTTATTTACTTAATATTATTTTCTTCTTGGGTCTCTGAGTAATTTGAAGATGAGATAGTTAATAGTTATAATTTTCTAGTGACAGTTTTAGAAAAGAAACTCACTTAAAAGTTAAAGAGACATTGAAATATAGTTTTTAGTTAGTAATACAAGTTAGATATAAAGCAGATTAGGTACAATCCTTTGGACTCACAAAAACAGGATAAACAATGGAATATTTTCTTTGAATTTATCAATTGTTAATGAACTGGACATTCCTCATGCAATTATTGTTTGTGTATTATTATATATAATTATTGTACCTATTGTATATGGTCTTTCCTATGTTAGTTATAACTTTTTTATTTATTTTTGACACAAAAGGGGGTATGTAGTGATATGTTACATATTTAATAAAACCTGAAATATTCAGGAGATTATACATGGAGTCAAAACCTAGGCAGATAGCTCGGGAATTTCTTAATCCTGAGGACAAGGATAAACAGCTGAGATTCAACAGCACACACCTTTAATCCCAGGACAGGGAAAGCCAGGAATGTTAACCTGCATCCTTAATCTCATAATTCAAGAGACAGAACTTCCTTTGTTTCTGTGAGTTCAACGCTAGCTATGAAATAGAGTAGTTCACACTTTTAATCCTAATCTGGATGGGGTATGGCTGATGAAAAGGATATATAAGGCCTCTTAGGAACCCAGCAGAGGCATAAGTGACCTGCAGGAGAAGCAAGCAGGAGCGAGGCTGAGGAAGTTGCAAGACAGCTGGGTGGGAGTTGACTGTGGTGCTTCTCTCTGATATTTCAGCCTTTCCCCTATATTTGGCTCTAAGTCTTTTTTCATGCAATCTGAATTCATGCTACATCGACATAATGAATTCTCATTTTTGCATGAAAATATAAACTAAAGTAGTTATGAAATTGCATATGCATCAACTGTCAACCTGGGAAATGATTTGTCTCTGGATTTCTGTGCTACCATCAGCAGAATGCTTTCCCATTCACATAGTTTAGGATGATAAGCAGCCACTATGCTTAATGCTGAGCTGCAGAAAGGAAGGAGGACAAGCATGTGTGCTGGAAATCGAGTGCACATGTGTACAGCTTGTTGCAGGACCACACCTTGCAAAGGAGTTTGGGAAATGTGGTCTCGAGCTGGTGGCACTGTGCCAAGCCCCAAATCAAACTCTCTGTTATCATAGAAGAAAATGAGAATGAGTCCCGTGGAGACAAGCAGAAGCCTCTGTTACATTCACTGAAAATGATTCTTTCTCTAATATAGCACAATGTCTGTTAAAAATAATGCAGTGTGTATAACCTATTCAATCTCGACCTCTTTCCCTACCACAAGAAAAAGTAAAACCAGTGGGTTCATGTGTATTCAATAAAGAATAAAATAAAAGCCAATAGCATATATCAAATGACAACCTCATCTCAGCATAGTTCACGGATTTTCCTTAAGATATAATTGTATTTCCTGAAATTGGAGTCAATTTGCATGTGCAGTTTTTTTAAAATAAAGACTAAATTATTTGCATATTTGTGTAGCATTTGCTTGATGCAAAATCTCTGTATTTATTGAGATACTTATTTTAACCCTTGCACCGTCTCCAGCTTGTATACACAAAACTTGCATTTTAAAAAACAGAATACTTACTTTGAAACAAAACCATGTTTTATATTACCTTTGAAAATGTAGAAAAAGTAAGAAGTACCCATGTAGAAAGAATATGTAAGAATATCTATTATTCTTTCTTTCCACTTTTTAGTTTTTCTTTGTGAAGCAGAGAAGAAATAGAAGAAACAAAACCTCAGTGCTCATGATTTTATAGATGTCACAAAAATCTCAAACTTAAAATTTCTACAAAATTTTTAAGAAGAAAGAGAAAGTAATATATGAATGGCTTGTTTCTTGATCAAACAACTTTGCTGTCTTGCTGCCTAAGCTTTTTGGGGGACCTTGGGGGGTTTGTTGTGCTGTTTATTTTGTTTCTGGCGGTGTTCAGCATTTTGTGTCCTGATAGGAATTTTAATGAACAGAAAACAAAAAGCACTGGTACCAAGCTGAGCCCTAGGGATGAGTCAGGTGGGCTGTGCACTCATTACACCAATTGCCGGCAATTTTCTTGTGCCACTATGGCCTAAATGTCAGCCAGCCAGACATGTTATTAGAGATAAGTTTTTAAAAGATACTGGACATTTTCCAAATATTTTTCTTTATAGGAATAGAAATGAAGCTAATTTTGCATTAGTACACAGCACATCTGCTGACAAATGTCCTGGGTAGTTCTCTGGGGACTCAGTAGAGTAGGCAGCAGGACAAAGCCAGGCCAGACATGGCAGCTCCCTGTCTGTGACCCTCAGCTATGTCAGCTGTGCTCAAGCGCTTCACTGCAGTTATGAGGAGCTAAATGTCCTTTTGCAATCATCCCAGTTCATAAATACAGCAGCAGCTCATCAATTTCCCCCCTTTTATTTTCAGAATATTAATGTGGGCAACATGTATTTAAAGCTTTTTAATATAATAGACTTGACCCACAGTGGGGAGTTCCTGTAGGTCAGAGAGCACCCCATTCATTTTGAATGACTACTCATTATTTCTGTCCTACATGTTCATGCTTAATTATGTTCAGGAAGGATTCTGCCTGATCTTCTGGCACTTCTTACCTACCTTACAGTCCTTTCCTCATGCAAAGGTGATTTCGTTACACCAGAAAAATCTTCCAAATCCTCCTCCTAAAGGGAGGGTAGGTCCTTTTCTACCTCATCATTAAGTCTCTCCTGGCTCCCCATCTGCAGTTCTTTTAATGTGTGGTCACAGCCCTCATGTTGATTTTTCCTGCATATCACCATGTTTCCCCATCCATTCTAGCAGCATTAAACTTGACCAGAAACAATCTAGTTTTAAAAAGTAACCCAAAATAATTTTAATAAAGGAAGTCAAGCCCACAAGAAAAGGTGGTTTCCGCAATAAGCACATAGGCTTGCTGAAGTATCAGCAATTATGCCATTAATATTTATGTCCCATCTTTTGTATTTTTGTCCATATTTACAACCATGGTTGTTCTTTAATCCAAGCTTTGTTTCTTTGTGTATTTTTCACTGCCAACTAACTAAAACTTGGAGAAAAATAAATGTTCACCAAATAGTTGCTTAACTTATTACAGGACTTTATAATGAAACACACATAGTGTGACCTCATTTTGTAAAAGAAAAATCAAAACTATGTGAGGATGCAACATTTGTAATATTGCTCATGATTACATATTTTTAATAATTTAAAAGTATGTAGAAAATATTCTATAAGATGTTAATAGCATGCATGTATCTTTGAATGGGTATAGTCATGCTATTCAGTGTGCTCTTTGCTTCCCTTGTAATAATTTCTCACCCATTTTTTAAAATAAGCGAAATGGAGAGGGTAATAGACTTTAATAAGTGAGAAATTAGTGAACCCTGTGTTTTGTGGCAAGTTTAAATTTTATCCCTCAATAATTCTGTGAGATGAATAACCGATGACCTTTAATTAACAAATGCAAATGACATAAAAACTTGGAGACATACAGTAATGGCAAAGAGAATATTGTACCTTGTTTCAGACACAAGATTCAAATATACAAACCTGCCAAACTCCTAAGAAGTCAGTTAGTGCTCCACTGCTGATGAATATTTAGCTAGTGCTTTTAATCATTACAAACAACACAAGCAAGAAACAATCCCTAACCAGATAACTCAAAACTTAAAAAAGCAAAATAAAAATCAAAGAGCCATTTTACAGTGTAAATGTAAATAACTTTAATTTAAAGTAGCTAGTCTTTCCTTGGCTCACTTTCCAGCTCCAAAATTACGACACGAAGATTTGTTATTAATTATGAAAGTTTGGCTGATAGCTTAGGCTCGTTTCTAACTAGCTCTTATCAATTAAATTAACCTATTTCTATTAATTTACTTTCTGCCTCATGGCTTTATTACCTTATCTCTGTAGTGCCCACCTTGCTTACCCTGTGTCCCCTGGTGTCTCCTCCCGTCTTCACTTTGTCCTCCATGCCTGGAAATCCTGCCTAGCTATTGACCATTCAGCTTTTCTTTTCTTTTTTTTTTTCCTTCTTTATTTTGTATTTATCAAAAAAAAAAAAAACACAGTAAAAAGAATTAAAAATGTGGAAGAGTTAACAATAACTATACAGAGGATAAGAATGATAAGCATGGCTTATCAAGGGTGGAAATACAAATAAGATTGCTACACCTATATTTTCTTTGTGTTCATCTTTCCCTCTGAATTTTTTTTTCCATCCCTGTATATCCTTATTCAAGGTCTCTTCCCCCTCCCAACACATCTGGTCATTTTTTTCCT
>PVIH01010889.1:0-72411 GCA_004025045.1 Sigmodon hispidus
TCATGCTCACCTCCTCCATGTCTGCTCATGCCCACCTCCTCTATGTCTGCTCATGCTCACCTCCTCTATGTCTGCTCATGCCCAGCTCTTCTATGTCTGCTCATGCCCACCTCCTCTTGGTCTGTTCATGGCCACCTTCTCTAGGCCTGCTACATGCCCACTTTCTCTATGGAAGAGCCAGGTACATCCTACTTTGTGCCTCTCTGGCCTCACCTCCTTCCCACTGTCATTCACTGATGGCTCCTTCTTGCATTGGGCTCCAAAGCCAGCCACGGTCAATCTTACTACTCTGCCCAGACCTCACACAGGCAAGCAGTACAGTGAAGGCCATGAAAGAATGCTCATGTGAATAAAGGTGTCCCAGAACCTCTAAGCACACACAATCTTGAAGATGTTTGCACTCTCTAAGAAGCGAGGCCCTTCCTACATTGCCTGTAACCCTATATATGATTAAGCTTGGTAGTCTACAATCCCAAAGTACATCATCCTCACGACTTACAGGAGAGGTCTAGAGCCCAGACAAGCACTAGCCTCTGTTCCCAAACCACAGTATCTACCAGTGGCAAAATGAGCCCAGCGTTCCGGCCCCACTCCCACACCAACACACCATCACCCGCTGCTCAAGTGAATAACGAGCACCACCACCTGTGGAACAGCAGGCGCCAGCTCAATATTTGCTGAATGAGTGACAAGCTCATGCATATAGATTCATATACATTTTCCATCAGTCAACAGTTTCCTAGAGAGAAATGAATATTTAAACAAGTTCAGAGGCTGGGGCACAGCTTGTAAACAGAACACTTACCTAGCATGGGTAAAGGCCCTGCATATAATCACTAGCACCACCAAACAATTAAAATAAAGTAAAAACAAACTCTCAGAGGTTTGGGGCATAACTCAGGTACAAAGTGACACCCTGCAGCACAAGGACCTCAGGTAGGATCCCAAGAACATATGTGAAAGACCAGGGGTGGCTGTAATCTGATTTTAGGAGCAGAGACAGGTGAATCCCTGCAGCTCACTGTCCAGCCTGCCTAGCCGAATCTAAGAGCTTCAAGGTTGGTGAGACATGCTAGATTGAAAATATAATAGTGGAGGCAATCAAAATAAAAAAAATGACAGTCAGTGCTGACTGGAGTACATGAACACACAAATCCACAGTGCCCAGGGGACTGTCACAGTCACCCAAGAGGAGAACTCCATCTTCTCACACCCACACAGCTGAACAGGACAGATGCTGTGTCCTGCCTCACACACTCCATTAAAGGCCTGAGAAGACTCAGGACAGCAAACTAGGCTGGCCTGGGCTCTAGGACTCAGGTCCCAAGCACCAGCCTCTGTCAGTGGGGCTAAAGGTAGAGTCAGGACCACCCAAGGGTCTCGGCACCTTCCTGGGAGGAACAAGGCACTAGGAGCACAGAGTGTGTGCTGAGGACAGAGGAGCCGGATTGGTGATTAGAAGGCCAACGACCTCCAGCTCCTCTACAGAGAAGCAACAGTGCTCCCAGGGAGTCTCAAAGCAGGCCTCTGCCACAGCCAGTACCACAGCACACTTTGCCATTACTGTACCTAAAAGAGCAGGCTGCACTCCTAGAGAAACCCAGAAGTACTCAAGTTTCTTATGAGTAAAGAAAAGCTCTCAGTCAGCTCCACGGTCACCATTTGATGCTATGGACCTCTGAATGGTCTCCAAGTCCTAGGTCATGGTTGTGGTTCCAGAACCACATGGAACAGGCACAGGCAGCTGGAGAATAAGCGAGCTCTGACTTCTAGTCGGTGAGCGGTGGCTGGAACTGCAGAACCAGTCTTGATCCCCAAGTCACTTCATACTTACTGAAACTTTTTTGTTACATCATCTGAAAGTGTTCTGGTGAGTGGGGGTATTCCTCAGGGAGCCACAGCCCACAACTCCATGATAAAACCTTAGATTTTTCAAGCAGTTCGAGCAGAAGGGTGGAAGCAATGTGCTCACTTTAACAGGACGGTTGTGGAAGCAAGGTCAGCTAGCAAACAGCATACGCAAGGAGATCATATGGGGCACGGGGCATTAAGTCATGCTCAAGGGGAGAAGCACATATGATCCACCAAAGAGTATAACGCAGAGCCCCTGGGTCCACGGATGTGCCTACCGGGAACATGCTGGTCTGAGAGGCCTTGACCATGGACACTCATGGACAGTATTAGCTCTAGGGTTCTCTTCACCATTCGTGACATTCAGGCCTGGTAGAGGAGCATTGCACTAAGGGAAGCACAAACGCTGTGCTTTTCCCAGAGGCTCTTTTCTGAAACTCAGTAATAAAATGCTTGCTACCGAGTTACCCCAGGTCTGGAGACATCAAGAGGCCAGGCTGGAATGTGACTCAGTGGGTTAGTGCCTGCTGTGCAGACATGGGGCACTGAGCACAGAATCCTAGCATCCACCTAAAAGAAGGTGAGCTCTGTGGGACCTGACTAGAATTTCAGCACTGGAAGAAGAGAGAGAGGTGGGTGGATCCCTAAGGCTTGATAGCCAGCCAGTCTACCAATCAGGAGGCTTCAGATTCTGTGAAGAATACAGTGAAAGAAGCAATGGAAAATGATATGCAAACAGCAACCTCTGGCCTCAATACACAGTTACATAAATATGTATACATATGTATGTACACATACACAGTCTCAGCACACTTGTCCTTATTTGTTATATCTTATTAGCACCCCAAGTCCCCAACTGCACTGTGTCCCTAACACCATCAGCACCCCAAGTGTCCCCTGTGTCCCTAACACCATCAGCACCTCAAGTGTCCCCTGTGTCCCTAACACCATCAGCACCCCAAGTGTCCCCTGTGTCCCTAGCACCATTAGTATCCTGAGTCTCAAACTGCACTGTGTCCCTAGCACTCTATATATTGACAGCAGCATTAACCCTAGCATTAACACTCTATATAAACAGTGAAACTGAAATTTTAAAAAACACTATAACACTGTGTCTGGGTAAACTGAACATGTTGTCAAGGTAAAAACTCTATTTAACACGAAAGAGAAGAGGGGCTGGTGTCATGACTCAAGCAAGCAAAAGCACCTGCTGCTCTCAGAGGACTGGGTTTGATTCCCAGTCCACACAGCAGCTCAGTCATCTTTAACTCCAACCCAAGGATGATCTAGCAGCATCTTCCAGCCTCTGTGGGCTCTAGGCACACACATGGTACACAGACAAAACACCCTTATACATCAAATAAATAAGTAAATAAATGAGAAGAAAATATAAGAAACTTTTTAAAGACAAGGGAGGCTGGAGAGATGACTCAGAGTACGTGCTGCTCTTCCAGAAAACACACATGGTAGCTCACAATTGTATATGACTGTAGTTCCAAAGAAGTTGATATTCTCTTCTAGCCTCAGCAGGCTCCTGCATGTACATGGTGTAGGCAAACACTCGTATACATGAAATAAAAATCTTTAAAAAAATAAAGACAAAAACTAAGTAAACACAAAAACAGAATATAAATTCCCTACAACTCATCAACAGATGCAAATCAAGTGTCAAAGTTCACAGCAGCCAACAAGCTGACCTTAACACACAAGGAAAGGCAGGAGCAACCAAGAAACAGAACCAGGCATAGATGACCGGGCTGGCCCACAAGACTCAAAGTGGCAATAATCAAGGCCAAGTCAAAAAGACAGACGAACCAAGGGAGCCAAGAGCAGCTGAAGGAGTGCCAGCATATTGGAAATCCTGGCAGACAGCAAACAGGTATGGCTGTGGGTGGCCAGGGCCACAACTGGCTTCCTACATGGCAACCATTTTGGAAATGCACATGCAGAAAGATAAGCCAGAATAAAGGAAAAATAATGGAGAGATCACAATACCTGAGCTCAAATTATACCTCAGAGACACAGTAACAAAAACAGCAAGGTACTAGTACATGCAGACCACGGGGATGGAAGTCAAGACCCAGACAAGCCCGCAGAGCTACGCCCACCTGACTTTCCATAGGTACCAAAGCATATGCTGAAGGAAAGACAGCCTGTTACAAACTACTGGAGAAAAATGACTTAGATCCTATCTCTCCTCAATTTAAAAAAAAAAAAAAAATCAACTCAAAATGGATGATGGACTTCAATAAGACTTCAAAGTTTGAACCTCTGAGGAAAACCAAGGAAGACTAGAACTTCAGTGGTCTGGGAAACCACAGCAAGAACTGACAGATTGGGTTGTATGAGACAGCAAAGGAAACTCAGCAGAGTGCAGAGAAGCTTGCAGGACGGATGGAGGTATTTGTCCATCTGACAGGCGGCTGATATCCAGAATCTACAAAAACCACGAAAAGCTGAACACAGAAACCTCATCCCATCAATAAATGGGCAAATGAACTGAACACGCAGGTCTCTAAAAAGGAAATACACAGAAGCAATACATAGATTAACAAGTCTTCAGCAGCCTTAGCTATGAGGAAAACACAAATCCAAACTTCACTGACAGTCAGAGACGCTACCACTGGTGGGAAGCAGGCAGCTTCTCCCACAGATGGGGGAATGGAAACTGGTGGAACCCCTGTGGAAATCAGTACAGAGATTCCTCAAAAGACCCAAAATAGAACTGCCAGATGATCCTGCCACACCACTTCTGGATATTTAGCTGGAGAAAATTAGCATGTTTATGCAATGTCATGCACAGCAACCAAATTATCAAATCATCCCAGATATTCGTTAACAGATGAATGGATGAAGAAAATATGGTAGGTAGGTGGTGGTAGATGTCTTTAATTCTAGCATTCAGGAGGCAGAGGCAGGCAGATCTCCATGAGTTTAAGCCCAGCCTAGTCTACAGAGTGAGTTCTAGGTCAGACAAAACTACACAGAGAAACCCTGTCTCAAAAAAAGGAAAAAGAAAAAAAGAAAGAGAGAGAAAATGTGGTATGTGCAGATAATGTTTTACTCAGCTATAAAAAATGAAATTATGCCATCTACAGAAAAATTGGTGAAACTGGAATACATTATGTTAAGTGAAATAAGCTAGACTCAGATTATCATACTTTTCTTATATGCAGAATATGGCCGTGTGTGTGTGTGTGTGTGTGTGTGTGTGTGTGTGTGTGTGTATGTGCAAGAGAGAGACAGACAGACAGACAGAGACAGAGAGAGAGAGAGGGAGGTCTGGAAGAGACTATTGGGTTGCAGGAAAGAAAGAAGTGGGCAATACAGAAGAAAGAATAATTAACGGCAGTAACAAAAGCAAAGTACATTACTTGCATATGTAAAAACATTTTAATGGAATCCATAATACTTTTTAAAAGAAAGTAAAAATGATATGATTAGGAAATAGAAAACAGGTAGGTAGGTAGGTAATGGTGGGGTAAATCCAATCAAAGTACTTTATATATGAACACACTAGCTAGCCCACTGCTAGCACCTTCTGTCAATACCTACCATTATAAAGGACAGACATACTCAGGCGTGCACTGTCCAAGAAGCACTCCAATGAGCATACTGCTAGCACCATCCACCAATGCCAAAATCATGAGGAACAGTCCATACTTGTGCCACACGGCAAAGCCATGACAAAGAACTAGACAGCCACCACTATCCCAGGGGTTACTTGTATCATATAGGGAAGCTTGGGGAACCAGAAGGAACTTCAAAGACACCAACACCATTCTCTGTCTTATGCCTGACAGTGGGGACCTGAGATTTAGCTTGGGCATATGTGTTAAAGACAGCCTTCTGATCTGATGTTTTTGCCATAAAAATCAAGAGGGGGGATGAATGAAAGATCAATCCCTTACCCAACAGACACCACCAAAGTTTGATGAACTGATTCACCAGTCAGTAAGATTTCCTGGACTCTCAAACAGTGGCCCCACTTGTGAATTAAAAATAAAAAAGCAACCATGATACCAAGTGTGGTGGTATGAATGAGGATGGCCCCCAGAGGCTCATAGATTTGAATGTTTGGTCCCTGTTGGTGGACTGCTTGGGAAGGATTAGGAGGTGTGGCTTTGTTGAAGGAGGCTGTCACTAGAGGTGGGCTCTGAAGTTTCAAAAGCCCACACCAGGCCCAAGCTCACACCCTCTCTTGCTTTCAACTTTCAGATCAGATGTGAGTTCTCAGCGACTGCTCCAGCACCATCCCTGCCTATCTGCTACCATTATGATCATGGACTAAACTCTCTGAAACTGTAACTAAGACCCTCATGAAGTACTTCCTTCATTAAGTTGCGGTGGTCATGGTGTCAACTCACAGCAACAGAACCATTCATAAAATATCAGAGTAACAAGAAGCAGAAGAGATGGAGATACTCCAGCCTCAGCACTGGGAGGCTGTGGGGATGCCCAGTACCGCTGTCAGTGCTCTAACTGCAGCACGCCCATATGAGAGAACCAGGGCCCGGAGAGAAGGATGGAGCAGCATCTCCCTGCAGATCAAGGTCAGCAAGTCAACATGGCTCATAGTGCTGACAACAGTCAACATCAAATGAGGGTCCTTCCTGCCTCACAGACTTAGGTGGGGAGACTGCAGCACAGTCATGACTAAGGGAAGCAGGGGCCCCCAAGTCCTTTCAGCCACCTGGCAGGCACAGCTATACCAGCAGATCAGTTCTATCACAGGGGCTAGTCCCCACCCCCACCCCAACTACACCTAGGCACATGGGGATCAGGATCTGGATCTAGGCAGATTGCCACCTCCATTCGTGAAACATTCTAAGTCTGACAGAAGAGGTTAATACTCCATTGCTATCTGCTATGAAAAACATCCCTCCTTTCCCAGTCACAGGAAGGAAGCTCCTATATTCACGCACAGATGTGGGTCAAAATTTTGGCTTCATGGCCTGTGTGGACCGCTACCCCATGTTTGTTCAGATGTAACAATGCACTGTGTCCCAGTGGCAGCCCGGGAGCAGCATCTCACTTCTAAACCTCAGGTGGCCCTAAGTTGCAGAAAGAACTGTGAAGGAAAGGCCATTGTGCCGATAGTAACTTTGCACTTGAACATGGCTCTTCACCAAACACATAGGACTGGCCACAAGAGCTAAGTGTCACCCACCGGTCATGTTAAGACAGAGTTCATTCAACAAAATGGGCAGAGACTAAAAGTGAAAGTGGCTATAAAGTGATAAATTTTTCTTTCAAATAACAATATTGGAGGGGAAAAAGAAAACCTGATTATCAGGAAATACCCTCAAGTCCTACCAAGCTGCCAAGTGAGATTCACTTTCCATTTCCAGTCCAGCAAAGAAACTCCATGTCACCAAACTAAGTCCCTGGGTTACAAGCCATATCACACTACCAACTTATATGACTTCAAAGGGATGTGCCTGTTCTTCCTATCTGGATCTTATTTTAGTCCCTGCTGGTAGGATGCAAAGTGAGCAAGACACCAAGCTGCTTGGCCTCTGGAGTTAAAGCCAAGGACATAGTGGTAACTAGCCATCTGACAAACAACTAGCCCCAAAGATACTAATCAGCTTCTATCGCATGCCAACAGATTTGCTGTCACTGTGGATATATCCCAACTTCCAAGGTGCTAGAAATCTAACTGGCTCCTGCAGACCAGCCAACACAAGACCTACCCTTCACTGTTTTTCATCAAGCCCCTGTTCCTCATGTCACACCCCCCAATACAGTCACACTCACATTATCCACAGTCACCCTTAGCACCCGTAGCAGTCTGCCCTTCTCCGCCAGAGGCTTGCCTGTCCTCCAGGCTGCACAGGCCCTGTGTAGCCCTGCCAACTGCTAAATACACGCACCTCACACCTCAGGAGGAGTCACAGAGGCTGAGCAAAACCCCCAGCCAAGGAGATGCTCCAAAGCAAGAGGGCCAAGACCTGACCACAAAGCAATGGCAGTTACTCTGGACCACAACTGAGACCAGAGGCCACATGACCAGCTCTATGAGCAGTGTGCCAAGTTGTAGGATGGGGAAAAAAAAAAATCACACAAAGACAAACCATTTTTGTCTATTTTCCATTTTTAAAGAAAAACTTAAGTAAAGAAGAGGTCATAATGCATTAGCCTTGTTTCTGGACTCTAAGCACACCACTGAGAAGAGCAATCAGAGAGAAGTGTCTCAGAGCAGCTGCTCCTATGGAAACTCATTTTCCCTTTTTGTGTGCCACAATCTACAGGCACTTTTACGTTTACTTTAGTAATGTTGGAATTTTTTAGTAGCTTTACTGCAAAGGCAAGAGATGTCCACATTTCAAAATGCATTTACTGGGGGAAAATAAAGACAAAAAAAAGAAAATACTTCAGATAGGAAGTCTACTTTAAAGAGATATTGCTGACTTTAGTGACAGAAATATGAAGGTTAGGAATAAATCTAATAAAACACATAAAAGACCTTTCAAAAAGGTTTGCCTTGGTCTGGTGGCCCAGGCCTTTAATCCCAGATACTTGGTGAGATGAGGTCAAAAAGATCTGAAGTTCAGGGTATGTGTAAGCTACAGAATGAGTTCAAGGCTATCCTGGACAACTCAGTCAGACTTAGTCTCAAAATAACAAGTAAATAGGGCCAAATTCCATTCACAAATCAGACCAAAAAAAAAAAAAAAAACCCACCCGGCACCATGATTCTGAAAATGTGTTGAATGAGTGAAGAACGAGGAGGGAGGAGGCACTAAGGTCCTCGAGGATGCCTGGGAATGTGGCAGACAACACTGAAGTGACAAGGTCAAGTTCCTGCACAGCCTCCACTGAATGACTACCCACAGATGCTGCTACCAGGCACAAATTAAAACACGCTGGGAAAGAAAAACTTCCAGATGAAGAGAAGAGAGAAGACTTCCAAGACAGATGTTGATGGAAAAGATTTTTTAAAGTAAGCATCCCATAATAACATACAGGGGCATCACATTCAACTCAAAAGGCTAAGCATATCCCATCAAATAATTCAAAAAATTAGAATCCCAGATGAATAAAGACCAAAAACTTTTTTTTTTTAAGTGTATGAAAAAAGTCAGGGGTGGTGCAGACAGTGGCAAGCACTTCCCAGAGGAGGGACACAGAAGACGCCCGCCTCCATATGCAGAGATGCTCTTTAGACACCAGCAGCCAAGCAAGTGAAGCCAGGAGCATGGTAAGAATATCCACCAGACACACAGAGCGCACAAGTCTGGCCATGTTCCAAGAACTGCCAAGGAGTGGAAATCCAGGCTTCCAGTACTGCGGGTGAGCATCATCTACAGGCCCCTCCAGGAAGCATGCTGATGTTATCCTGAAAGCCTCAGAGATACTTCTCACGGGGGTACACCTGCATAAATGGATATGAGGATTTTAGCAACACTGTCCCAACAGCATAACATTAGAAGGTGCCCAGATATTCATCCTTACTACTACACAAGTAGATGAAAGCACAAGCAGCAGAGATCTAACTGTACAAAGAATGGTACACATGGTAACACCACTCGGCTTCATTCTCAAAGGATGCAAATATAAGCCAGAGGTCCACCTCTTATTTTGGGAAGGGAGGGAGGATTGCAGAGATAGTACTGGGGTAGCAGAACCATGATCATAGAGAAATAGTTTCTATACTAGCAGCTTCAAGCTCACAAAGATCAGCATTGGAGGGATTCTAACTCCTAAATTCAAGAACATAACTTTCTATTATAAATATCCATACACATATACATATATTCATTTCTATCAATGTTACACAAGAAAAACATTTTAAGAACCAGCGATTCTCATATCCACTGATTATGGACTTCAGGGGCTCCGGGATCAGGCCCTTCCAGTGCAGTAGCAGCAGTGACACAGAGACAGACATCAGCAGAGACTCCCCAGCCAATGCTCTTCTTACCTCTGTCACCTTGGGCTGAAGAATCAACGCTTCAGGGCTCATCCGAGGGATGTCGATGTGGATCTGCAGATGCAGGAGAGACATGTTTATCTTATAGGACGAGAGCAGTCCTTGATGACACATGTGCTTTGTCCTTAACCTGCTCTGAAAGAACTGCCACTAGGCTCTTCCATAAGAGGAACCCAGAAGCACACTCCAGCTGAGCAAGGCTCAACTGTCCTCAGCTGACAGGCATGCCTGACCCTTCGCAGTCCAACAGTGCTTGCTGCATGGTTAGGAATAGAGTGGGTCCTCAGCCCCTCAGTAACATGAGCCAATGTAATCAGTGAACATGGATTTTCAGCTGGACACTGAGCATGATTTGACAGTGCCTAGGGTTTCAGCTGTGACAAGGCCATCTGGAACACAGACCATACTCTCCCCTATTTCATAATAGAGGAAATCTATTTCCTCTAAATTTCTAGATTCCATAAGGAATCTAGGACACTATAAAGGAAACATTTAAAGCCTCTGCTTGTGTCAGCAGATTCCTGCCTGAGCATCCTCTGACAAGAGTCTTGACAGTGTTCACCAGCCCTACAGTAGAGACCTCCTATGGGTGGGGTTCAGGAGGTGACCCAGCAAGAGCATGTTGAGCACAGCTGGCATCACAGGCTGGTTCTCCATCCCAGAAGTGCACCCCCTACCAGCAGCACCAGCAGCACTCAGGCTATGGAGCAACAGCCTGCACAGACTGAGGGGAGACAAGCACATTTTAACGCAAAGGGGATTCAACAGATCATCTCCATCCTTGTCCATGTGCAAAGAAGCAGCTAACAAGTAGTAAAGGGTCAGCAGCTCACTCTGACACTAGTCGGCCTGTGGCCAAGAGCCATTAGGTTCAGCCTCCTCACCTACAAAGGCCTGCCCTCTGTGTCCTTCAAAGGATTCCTGGTGACTGTCAGAGTCTCAGTCCTCAGCACAAGGGAACAAGGTGAGATAAATTTGCAGACCAAATACACAGAGAGCATACAGAAGAAAAGTCCATGGGCAGCCTGCTGAGGGACACCCACACAGGCTGAGCAAGGTCAGAGAACTCAGGAGGGTCGCATGCAGGAGCCCAAGCATGGGAGAGGGACAGGGATGCCAAGGTCCACTAGCAGGGCATCCTGGAGAGCCACCCACAGTGCACTGCTCCCTTCAGTGATAGTCCTGTGGAGAGATGCACTGTATGATGGGCTCATGAGAGATGAAAAGCAAGCCTGACCTGCCTCTATGCCCACTACCATCAAGGATTAACTTACACAAGAGTCATCGGCAATGTATTTCTTATGCTCACAGGACATACATGCATCATACCCCATAGCCTGCCCCTAGCCTACCTCATCAATCACAGGCCTGGGAAAATAGGAGGAAGAATACAAGTGTTGGGAGGAGTAACCTATAGCCAAAGCATGCAAATGGTTTCTCCAACTAGCTCCATGTGGCCTGGACACAAACCTTCCGGGGGACAGTAAATACATGATAATCAAATGCAGGAAAGCAAGAGTTCAGGGCAAGGGCAAGGTACCGCCCTATAGAAGCAGGCTACAGAGTGCCAGCCACAAGCCAAAGCACCACCCTCCAGAAGCGTGGCATGGAATGTCAAGCGCAGGCCAAGGTATCATCCTCCAGAAACAGGCTATAGAGTGCCTGGCACAGGCCAAAGTGCCACCCCAGAAGTAGGCTAGAGAGTAACAGGCACAGGGTAAAATGCTACCCCCAGAAATAGGCTACAGAGTGCCAGGTACAGGCTAAGTTGCCACATGCCAACCATCACCCAGATGCAGGTCGTCACTAACAGATCTCCACATCTACTTTGTAAACTGACCCAACTCTCATGCTTTACCTCTGAGAAAGAACTCAGACAAGCCAATGTAGCCACTGGTAGCAAATTGCCATTAATTGCTTTCAAATGTTTATTGTTAGAAACTATAAATCTGCAAGCATATCAGGTTCCTGATAGAGGAAACACATCCCCGGCAAACCAGCTCCGAATCCCAGTATAGAGTGATACGTGGGAAGGAGAAAGACCACACCTGGCGATATGTGTCCTGGTGAGCTTCATCATTCCTTGAGTTGTAATAATGCTCAATGAAAGCAAAGTATTCCTTCTGCTTTCTCTGCAGTGTGGCTGGTCTCCGGTCAGCATTAGCAGGAAGGTAACCCTGGGGGAACAAAAGAAACACACGCTCCTCTGGTTACTGTGCATCATGACAGTGAAGAACACTGATCACTTCCAGAATGACCCAAGCATATGGAGGCCCCACCTAACACAGCAGAAGGGAGGAAGAAAGTAACAGGACAGCACACAGCACCAGCAGCTCCCTCCAGTGTCTCCAACCAGGTCTAAGTCAACACTCACATCCAACAAAAGTCATCTGATAGCACCTAACATATGAAATGAAGGTACTAAAACCCTTCTTCACAGGACTCGTGTCCACAGTGAACTAGGACCCTGTCTGGTCTCACATTCACACCATGGACACATACACACACACATTTCATTTATGTGCTCAAAGCTGTCATGTAGGTAAATGTGCATCTACTCTCTGAAGCCCCTGGGGCTTCTGACACTATGCAATACATAAAATGGACACATGTCCAAAAAGGAGCAGGTGCCTCCAGTAGCCAAGAAGAGCTTGGCATTTTAAGTGGCTTCTTATGTGTTTCTTTGTTCTACATTTTAATTTCATTTTCTGATATAATACATAAGGTATAACTTTAAAACTGTCAATTTTAAGCACAGACTTGCAGATTCGAGGAGAGCTTCGGGTAGCTGATTACTGTTTCCAGAAAGACAGGAGGTACTTTCCATTGTTCAAAGGAGGATTGTCCTCTACAGCCCATTCCCACCATTCCACCTGGCCCTTGGAAGTGCTAGTTTCTCACTAGAGACTCCAAAAACAGACTCACTTAGAACCTAGGATTTTGTGCACACTGTCCTTTGAGATCAGCCACCTTTGGGCATGAGTCTGTATGGCACGTGTTAGGCAACATGCCTCTGATAAGCTACTTATGAATGAACAAAGCGCAGTGGGTATTCTTGCAGATTTTGGAAGCATGTATCTCTGATTTCTCAGGGTTGAATAGTGAAGAGCAGATGTGCCACATCAGAATGTAGAGAGAGGTTTCTAAGACACTCTCAGATCTTTTCCAAGGAGGTGGCACCATTTCGCATTCCAGCTAGCACTGATCAAGGCATACCATTTCTCTGGCTGGCCACAGTAACCTTGAGACCAGGGCTTTTTTTTTTTACTGCTTCTATGAATCATGGTGAATATACACAGTCTGAACAATGGCAGCAGCCACCCTATGACCACAGTGATGAGGTACAAGCCGTTCTCCAGCCTTGCTAGCACATGCTTGCCTCAACAAAAGTTCCTACATTAGCCATTCCGACTTCTTTGAAGCCATCCATCAGAACCAGAACACAGTCAGAATCTGTATTTCCCAGGAGGCTGTGGGTGACACAGCAAAGGGCAATGCTGAGGGGCAAACACTGATGCAGTCCACTTCTAGCCAGGTCACTGCCTCCTTCCTGGTCTACAGCTGAGGCCTGTGGGAAGCGTCCCTGTCCCTGCCTGTGGAGTGCTGCTGTGCCCTGGGAAGGTTGTCCGTGATGAAGGGCAGTCTCTCACTTGGAGAAAGCCTGTTATTGGTCCTTTTAGAAAAACATCAGGTTTATATGCTGTACTTTAATATCAGAGCCAGGCATAGTTGCATATGCCTTTAATCTCAGCGATTGGAAGGCAGAGGCAGGTGGATCTGAGTTCTCAGCCAACCTGGTCTACAGAGAATTTCAGGACAGCCAAAGCTACAAGTGAGACCTTGTCTCTAAAAACCCAAAACCAAAAAATAAAATCAATACCATATTCCCACTGTGACTAACTGTTGCTTGACAACAGGAAACACTCATACCTGTTTCTGTAAATGACATCTTGTTGGAACGTGCTGTGCCTGCTTGTTGAATAATGTGTGGCTGCTCCTTCACAACACCCACAAAACTACATGGTTGCATGTGATCCAAGGCTGACATACTATGGAACCTGACAAGAACATCTGCCAGCCCCCTACTGAGACATCATCCTGAAGGCAGCACAGTCAGGCCAGGCCATGTGTCTACACATATTTACATAACCCATCCCATCTCTAACATAGGCACCATTTCCAATCACCAAGTGGAAAAACATACAACATCTGGTTATTTCTTGACATGAACTACTCCTATGTGTGAGCTGAGAGCACCCCAGATTCCAATGCTTATTCCCAAGAAGCCCACAAAAGGTGACAACCTGACACACCCTCAACGGCCCTGTAACACACAACTCACAGGTGAACAAATTGGAAATGTCACTTGATAGCTCACATTCACGGCACAACATTCTGCCAACAAGAAACCACAACCAGCAGACTGCTACACTGGCTTCTCCTCTCTTCCCTGCAGAAAAGAGACTGCTAAGACCCCAATGCACATTCTGTCTCACACAACAGGTACATCACCAACAGGACCAAAGCCAGCATGAATGTCACCCACCTGGTAATCAGAGCCATTTTCAACACCTGTGGTCATCCCAATAGAGTTCTTACTGCTGGGGACACTAGGGATACAGCCCTGCCCCTGAAGGCACAAAATTACAAGGATGAGGGTACAAACAGGTATTTCTTGATGCAGTTAAAAGCTGCCCCAGAGACATCCCATCCAGGCAGCAGGCTTTGTCCATACCTCCTTTCTCCTTGTAGCTATCTCAATTCCAGTTCATACAAGTACGTTCTTTATCTGATAACTGCCCATCCAGTGTCTCTCTCTAAGGAAGGTGCAGTCCACACCAGGCACAGGACAACTCAGTGCTCCTTCAGTCCTAGCCATTTAGAGGCAGTCAGTGTTTCTGCTTTCAGACAGAGAGACAGACTCGACAAACCACAGTGATGTGTTCAGAGTCACAGGGATGTGAGGTCAGACTCCAGCCGAGGCCTCCCCACCACAGCACCTGTCAGGGGTGCCAGCAGACCCCAACTCACAGAAAGCCTAAGGGCAGTTCACACTGAGGCCTTGTCACACACACACAGAGCAACATCTGTGTCCTCTGTCAACAAGGTGACTCTGAGGAGACGCCAGATTGCAAAGAGCTGTCCCTGTGAGAAAGAACATGCCCCACCTTCCTCCACTCTGGTAATTCTTATCTCTGCACTAAGGCTTTAGAGACCCAGAACAGACCACTTTACCAGAACAGCCCCTCAAACTCCAAATGGCCTTTTGTCCTACTCAGGGTATGATCTCAGGCTGCCTGGGCCCCACCTGGCCTCACCTCCTCCCTGACCAGAGCACGCATGCCCCTTCCTCCCTATGTGACAGATTCTCTGCCTTCTAAGCAGCTAAACATGCCTCAAACATTACACCTCTCTGGCTCAGGGTCTCCCTCAGAATTCACTACTTCTTCTTCTAGGACCCACTAGCTCCAATCACAAGACAAGCAACTCCTACCAATTTGTGTGAATAAAGCTTGTAAGGAACACAGCTGTATATGGTGCACACCAATTTCTTGGCTGCTTTAGTGCAGAAAAACAGGGCTGAGCAGCTGAAGCAGGCCTATGACACAGACCTGGCTGGCATCTTAGGATCAAGTCTGATAACTGCTATTCAGATATCTGTGGCCAGTGGCAATTCTTTCATAATCCCATATCCTCTTCAGCTTCCATTATCCCTCTGCTGTCTCAGGTTCCAGGGTACTGCTTCTGCTACTGATCAATCATCCCTCTTCATCATCCATGCCAACCCATTCTGGGGATCAAGGGGACTCTATGATCTACACTGTATCCAACATGGCATTGAAATAGTCACAACCAGACTATGTCCCCAAACTGCATGGCCCTCCTTCAAGTCCTAGTTCAAACATCACCTCTCAGTGAGGCCCAGAAGGACCACATACATAAACAGCACCCTGACCTCCCTCTTATCCTGCCCAGCACCCAACAATCACCTCTGCCAACTTCCCCTACCTAATGTACTTTCATCTCTTTCTGTCACAATGTAAGCTCTCCTTTTCAGCTCACAGATATCCCCAAGGGCTTAGAACATTGTTCTCCCATAACAGACATTCAGCAAATGCTTGTTGGATGGATTGGTGATGTGAGCACCATTCGACCCAAAGAAGGGTGACACTGTACTTGAGTCTCAGGGAGAGGCTAAGCATAGTTTCCTGACTTGGTTTGATTCTGACAGTAGAGAGCAAGGAAAACTAGACAGTGCCTGAAGGGGTGCAGTAAATCCAGGCTGGGCAAAGACCAAAGCAGCATGGTAGAGGAAAGACTCGATGCTGCATTCAACAGCCAGGGTGAAGGGGTCAGGCTCAGTCTGCAGTTCTGAACAGTAGAGTCACCAGGGTGGTCAGCAGGGACAGACCAGACAGTGTAGACAGCCAAACACAAATGATGCCAGCATCCTTAGGGAACAGAATGAATACCCTCAGAAAGTTTTCTGCTCCCAGAACATAAACTCAACTTAATCAAACACAAATTCTAAAAGCCAAGAATGCCATCATAAAAGGCCCACCCATTCTCCTACCATACCCTTCCTACAGGAAAAACACATGTGCAAGTGGAGGCCTCTTGATAATTAAGCAAGACTAGAAATTATGCAAATGAAATACATTCAAGTATGCAATGAATTTTAAATGACAGAACTACAGAAGACTTAATTGCTGTATTAGCATGCTATAAAAACACTAATCATAAATGTAAAACAATGCATGCAGATACTTAAATCCAAACTGTCCTGGTGACACAAAATTCAATGTGTTCCCTCCCACTGCGTTCATATGCAAACTGACTGCAACACACTGAAAGAAGACACGTTGATACTGGAGCCACACTGTTATTTTAAGCCAATATACTCACTAGCATAAATGTTCAATGTTTAATTAGTTTTTGTTCACTTTCTGAAATAGTTACTTAAAAAGAGAGAGAGAGAGAGCCAAAAATATGATTCTCTTCGGGACTAATTTTGAAAAAGGTCCTATGCTACTTGCATGTAATTTAAAAGTTAAATATTATCACTGCTGTTTAATGGGGTGCTCTGGCTCAGCACTCTGCTGCTTCTTCAGAACAAGAACCACATACCCAGATTTCTCCTCTAAAGCAGAACTTCCTTTCATTAATTAAAGTAACATTTGTCCGTGCACACTAGACTTGTGCTAATGACAAACCATGTGCATGCTGGAGGGAAGTCACTGGTGGGCCAGACCTTGAACTAGGTTCATAACCTAGTCCCCACTCCCCCTCCCCTCCCAGCACAGCTTTCTAGTCCAAGTGTCTCAGGTCCAGTGAGCAACTACTTTCATTGGGGAAGTTTTCAGAGACCAATTGTTCAACTGCTCTATGGGCATCCTGGTCCTGTCTTCCATGTTGCCTTGAGCCCTATCCAACCTGGGGGCACTACCAAGCCCAGGTATCAGCATTGTCCAACCCCTGAGTGACAGTAAGACACAACCAAATGGTAAAAGACCACAGGTCAGAAGTTCTTATTCACTGACTATGCCCTGCTCTTGCTGTCTACAGTCATGTGCTCCAGGGACACTCTGACTCACAGGATACAGGATACAGGATACACAGGAGTATCTGATACCTTTGTCCAACCTGGATTGTTTGTTCAGGTCCCAGTAACCAGGACCTATGACACATTCCAAGACAGTCACAAGGGAAGCCATGCTAATCAGAGCTATTCAGAGATTGTGTGAGAGGTAAGTGGGACCAGAGAGTCTTCTCTGTTCTCACCATTCCCTCAAATATCCTATGACCTACAGACATGCTCCTTAGACCTTTATTATAGAAAACATGCTGTGCTGGCAATTTTATATCAACTTGACACGGGCTAGAGTCATCTGAGAGGAGGGGACCTCAGATGAGGAAATGCCTCCATAGGGGCTATAGGCAAGCCTGTAGAGCACTTTCTTTATTAGTGGTTGATAACAGACAGCCCAGCCCATTGTGGGTGTGGCTCACCCTGAGCTGGTGGCCCGGTTTCTATAAGAAAGCAGGCTGAGCAAGCCAGTAAGCAGCACTCCTCCATTGCTTCTGCATCAGCTTGTCTCCAGGTTCTCTCCTTGTTTAAATTCCTGTCCTAACTTTCTTCAGTGATAAACTATGATGATGAAAGCATAATCCAAATAAACTTCTTCTACCCTAATTTTCTTTTGGTCATGATATTTCATCATGGCAATCGTAACTCAAATTAAGACAGTTGATGAGGCTGGCAGCACCTGCAAGTAGCCATCAAACATGGAAGTCAATCTCACACAAGTTTCAGGGTCCAGCTAGTTTCAGTTGAGAAAAAAAAATCCCACCAACTGAAAATGTTAACTTGTACAGGCACTTTGGAAATCAGTAAGATAGTTCCTCAGAAAACTGAGAATCAATCTACCCAATGATCCAGCAATACCACTACTGGGCATATGCCTAAGAAATGTACATTCTTATCCCCAAGGAATTAGCTCAACTACGTTCACAGCAACATTATTCATAATAGCCAGAACCTGGAAACAAAAACCTACAGGAAGGGGCACTATCAGAAGGTGTGGCCTTGCTGGAGAAAATGTGTCACTGTGGAGGCAGGCTTTAGGGTCTCCTACGCTCAAGCTATGCCATATGACAGCTGCTTCTGCTGCCTGCCACTCAAGATGTAGCACTCTTTCTCCATGTCTGCCTGCATGCTGCCTTGCTTCCTGCCTATAATAGACTAACCCTCTGAAACTGTAAGCCAGCCCCAGTTAAATGTTTTCTTTTATAAGTGTCACCACAATCATGGTATCTCTTCACAGCAATAGAAACCTCAAACAGCTGCCGAAAGGCATTGGACTATCGAAAAACAGCTGAGCTCTATCAGCCTGCTTACTTCAAAGATGTACTGACCTCAGAATGGAAGCCAGGCTATGTACTATGTTGGGGAGGAGGTTTTGCTTTTGTTTCCACAGGTGAAGAAAAGTCATGGGTACCATCTAAATTAATAAAGACCCGATTTGAATCAGAGAAGCTTCATGAAAATAAGAATTGATGGCTAATCTACCCATACTACAGTTCTTTAAGTTGTAAGAAAAAACAAAGGGTTGGGGCAGGTTCTTGTTTATATCTTTACAGAAAACCAGAAATGCCCATCTTCAAGAAGTTAAAAAGACCATGGACATCTAGACATCTACAACAGAAGGGAAGCTATCCATAAAAATTCAGAAGCAAAAGAATATCACATCTATTTGTACCAATATACTCTATGTGGTTAAAAAAAAAAAAAAAAAAAAAACCTTTCTTCTTAACTTCTATCTTTAATTACAAAGTAAGTTGAAGTCCCAGTTAAATTTTAAATTAAAGCTGACTTTGGAGTTGGAGTATGGTTCTCTTCTTCTCTAAACCTAAGCATACTTGTTAAAGGAAAATGCAAAATTTCTGTGTTATATCAGAAGAGCCATCTTATATGGGACAGAAGAATGACTAAAAAGAAGGCAAATAGTTCTGTTATTAATCCTATTCTGAATAAAAATGTGTGCATTTAGCTTTCTGTATATTGTGCTAGGTTTGAGTCTCTTATCGGTTTTCTGCAGTGATCCATGACAATGCCTAATTGTGAACTGGAAGTATCCAAAAGGAAGATGAACTCCACAACGAGGATATCACATGGACTATGACAAAGCCACTGGGTTGACAAACACCAACCAAAGATTAGATTTGAACTACAAATTGCTCACGATAATTTCAACGTGGCTAACTGAGATGAACCAGCTTCACAGACTCCTCTCTAACCAGGACCTGAGACAAGCCACCCACTTTTCTGTTAGGCAGAGACTGGATAACAAATAATACAGCTACATATTTCAGGACTTGACAATCAATAACACTTTTCTTTTCAGGATCCCCCTAAAGATGCCATCGCCCCCACCCCTACCCCAGACAGCAGGAAGTAAATTTAAGAACATGACACCCACATTCCCAAGAGGTGGGGTGGGTGGTTTTTGGTCTTTCAATGGGCTATGGATGATTGTCATTATTTAGGGTAATTGGTTAAAAATTGTTATTGGTTATGGTTAGAAAAAAGCTAAACAAGAGAGATTAGACTTAGGGTTCTTGTTTAAAAAGAAAGAGAAAAAAAGGGATACAGATATGATAGGATATAAGGGTAGAGACGGGGAAGGAACCTTGAACAAGGATACACATGGATAGAAAATGTGACTTTATTCATAAAAAAAGAAAGAAAGGGGGCTGGAGAGATGGCTCAGCGGTTAAGAGCACTGTCTGCTCTTCCAGAGGACCCGGGTTCGATTCCCAGCACCCACTTGGCAGCTAACAACTGTAGTTCCAGTTCCAGGCAAACACCAAGGCAAATAAATTAATAAATAAATAAATAAAGTTTAAAAAAAAAAAGAAAGAAAGAAATTACTAGCTTTAAATATTTTACATTGGATTTGATTTTTTGTATATTATATACAAATTGTGTATATTGATATAATGTTGAGATTAATTTTGTCACTGTAGATATATTCCTGTTTGTTCAAGGTATTATACAATGTAAAACAAATTGCTAGTCCAGGAAAGTTATTATTACCAACTAATTAGGATACAAATAAATGCAAGTTAGTAGTTAGACATTACAGTCAAACTTATAGTCATATTAGATATGTTTTCAAGATCAGATATATTTTAGATGGACAGGTCTTCAAGCACTTCAAAAATCCATAGAATATGGTAATTAAAATATTTCAAAAACATAAGTTATTTTTTTGACAATGGGACATCTGTTCCTGGCAGCACCAATCCACTTCAGAGAAGATTATGGACATCAAGGAAACTTCTCCATATAAATTGACATTCTTTGAACAAAAGTTAGCCACTGGACAAGAAAGTATTCTTGCCTTGACTGCTGACAATATGATATTCAAAATGGACAAGCAGGAAAAATACACAAAAGAATTGCCAAACCTTGTCAAGACAAGGTAGAAAGAACTTTGGGAATGTCCTGCTGCCCAGAGAAGTCTGTTAGACATGCTAGGCCTGTAGGCCAAAGACGGATGCTTCAACAACACAGAAAAACTTTGGGTGACTGTCCAGGCAGACAGCTGTTTCACTTCTTACATTTTTGGAAGTTGCATTTACTTAATATTATTTCCTTCTTGGGTCTCTGAGGAATTTGAAGAAGAGATAGTTAGTAGTTATAGTTTTCTAGTGACAGTTTTAGAAAAGAAACTCACTTAGAAGTCAAAGTGTATAAGTTTAAGAGAAATCGAAATATAGTTTTTGGTAAAAACAAGTTAGATGCAAAGTGGATTAGGTATAATTCTTTGGACTCACCAAAATAGGATAAGTAATGGAACACTTTCTTTGAATTTGTCAATTGTTAACGAACTGAATATTTCTCATGTAATTATTGTTTGTATAATATTGTATGTAATTATTGTTCCTATTGTATATGTTTTTTCCTATGTTAGTTATAACTTTCTTTTTTATTTTTGACACAAAAGGGGATATGTGGATGTTTGTTAGGTATTTAATAAATCCTGGGATATCAGAGAGACCACACAATCTGGCAGACAGCTCAGGAAATCCTTGATCCTTGAATACAAGGATAAACAACTGAGTCAATCACACACACCTTTAATCCCAGGACAAGGAAAGCCAGGAGTGGGGCCAACACCCTTAATCCCACAACTCCAGAGACAGAACTTCTTCTGTTTCTGTGAGTTCAAGGCTACACGTTTTTAATCCTAACCTAGATGAGATAGGGTACATAAAGGCTCATAGAAACCAGGCAGAAACAGAAGCGACTGGCAAAAGCAACCAGGAGCGAGGCTAAGGAAGTTACAAGACAGCTGGATGAGAACTGACTGTGGTGCTTCCTCTCTGATATTTCAGCCTTCCCCCAATATTTGGCTCACAGTCTTCTTTACTTACAACCCAAATTTGTGCTACTATAGTGTCTATGCCTTGCAGAAGAGTCAGTCTGTCTGTCTGTGATAGTTGACCAGACTCCCTCCACATGCATGCATCCTTGGCCATCGACTCCTTCCCAGCACTTCCTAACTGACCCTGCCCAAACTTGAACCCCTCCCAGCTTCCCTGATACCCTGGAAGACACCTCATCACTGCCAGACACTGCACAGAACAACTTGGTGACAGTCACCTGCTCATTCTCTGGGAGAATACAACTCAGGTTCTAAGGAAATTTATGTATATCTTGTCTTGCACATCGCAAACAAATGAGGCACAGAAATGAGGTCCTGGGGAAACGGCCCTTTTTCTGTGCAGTAATTCCAAGGTCTGTGCTGTATAGTAACAAAAGGGTGAGCATTTTCTCTGAGTTATGCAGAACCCAGGAGGGCTGGGACTTAGTCTTAGGCATACCCTGTCCTTTTCCAGCACCAAACACAGTGCCTGAGAGTTCAATCAGTCTCCAGCAAATAACTAGATGTACTCACCAATGATTTTCTAGGCTATCTGTTGTGGCAAATTAACATAAGATGTGTTATATTTGTTTATACTGCAGAATATTGGTTTAATAATGCAAAAAATGTTGCATTCTTTTATGTGTTGCATTTGTTTAATTCTGTGAAGCTGTATTACTCTACCTGCCTAAAACACCTAATTGGTCTAATAAAGTGCAAAATGGCCTATGGCTAGGCAGAGGAGGGATGGGTGGGGCTGCTAGACAGAGAGAATAAATACGAGGAGAGAACTAGAAGAAGGCGGAGTGAGAAATAGCAAGCCACTGAGTAAGGCATAAAAAAGGTATATAGACTAGAAAAAGGTATAAACTCAGAGGCAAAAGGTAGGTGGCGTAATTTAAGAAAAGCTGGTTAGAAATAAGCCAAGCTAGTTATAGGACTATGCTCTTGTATACTATCAATATTTGTCACTATAATTATTGGTTTAATAAATTGCTGAGGGGCTGGAGAGATGGCTCAGTGGTTAAGAGCACCGTCTGCTCTTCCAGAGGACCCGGGTTCAATTCCCAGCACCCACATGGCAGCTCACAACTGTCTGTAGTTCCAGTTCCAGGCAAACACCAAGGCAAATAATTAAATAAAATAAAATTAAAAAAAAGGTGTTTTTTAAAAAAATAAATAAATAAATAAATAAATTGCTGATTGGTCAAGTCGTTAGACAAGAGGCAGGGCAATCAGACTGGTGGAAAAGCAGAGCAGCAGACACCAGTGAGAGACAGACAGAGTGGGATGAGAATGCTGCACTGAGCAAAAAAGGTAGCAAGCCATGTGGCTGGCTAAACATAAATAGAATCATGGGTTAGCTTCAGAGTAAGCTTTAGCAATCTATAAGCCTGAGCCATAGGCCAAACAGCTTCTAATTAATATAAGACGCTGCATAATTATTTGGGACTGCTGGTCCAGAGCTCTGGGCTAGGTCTGGCAAGAAACTTCCAACTACAGGTTGAGCATTCATAAAAAAGAATAAGTCTCTACAACTACAGTTATTCTCCTTCCAGAAACAGCTGCAGACCCTGGCTCAAGTCCTTCAGGATGAGGGCCATGTTACCTCTGTGAACTATACACACAGTCTCTTCCTGATCCCTGGCGCTCTGCCCTGCCTTCCTACAGTGGTCTGAAGGGGAGCCCATGCCTAGTCTGTGCCACACCCCTACTGTACCCATTAGCCTTAAGACCTTCCCAACTTCCAATAACACTGACATCCTCTATCAGAGATGCTGCGTGAGCATGCTCCTGTACTAAGGATGCTTGTCTAGCACCCCACTATTTATACTTCCCTGAACTACCCCTTGGGGAAGCACAGATTTGCTCACTAACCTGGCATTTACCTTCTCGTTTGTCAGTTGAGGCCTGAGAACTGCCCTAGTCCTCCTGCTCTCCTCGTGACCATGCAATGCCTTAGAAACATAGTGTAAAGACCTCCCCCCACACAAAACCAACCTTAGGGACTGGCCACCCCATAGTAGCATCCCAACCCCTCCTCTTGACTGACACACAAGCCTTGAACACCTCACAAGAACACTGTGCCAAACTGTGCCAGACTTATCCTGCTGCACGTCTGAGCCTCTGACTTCTTCCAGGCAGCATCTGGGTCTATCTTAGTTATTGGTTTCTATTGCTGTGAAGAGACACCATGACCACAGCAACTCTTATAAAGGAGACCATTTAACTGAGGGTGCTGGCTTACAGCTTCAGAGGTTTGGTCCATTATCATCATGCATGGCGGTGAGCAGGCAGGCAGACATGGTGCTGAAGCTGAGAGTCCTACATCTTGAAGACAATAAGAAGTCAACTGAACAATCACACTGAGGGAAGCCTGAGCAAGAGACTCAAAGCTCACCTACCTCCACAGTGACACACTTCCTCCCACGAGGCCACATCTCCTAATAATGCTACTCCCTTTGGGGAGCCATTTTCTTCCAAACCACCACAGGGTCTCTACAGCCTTCACTGTCTCTAGGCAAGCCCCTGTCGTTTTTCTTTGGTTTACACTGCGGCACTGCTGTGTATATACTCCCAGGTCCACACCAACACAGGTGGAGCTGCCCCCCACTCAGCCTCCCCCATCCCTGTTGTTCCTCTAATGCTCAGTGCCCATTGGCGTGGCAACCACAGCACAGTTAAGGGGCTGAGGGCTCCAGCTATGACTTGCACAGGCCCAGAAGTGATGGAAAGAGCAGGAGCAAGCGCCTCTCATGAGACTTTCCACCCAGCCCAGCCCCAGCTTGATGAACACAAAACCATGACACGGGGCTTCCAGGCATTTACATCATAACTTCCCCCAAACCAATCAAGAGCGTGCAACCTTATTAAACCACATTTAGAAATGTGGTTCTAAACTCTTAAAAACCACAAAACACAGCACAGGTGATCACAGCAGTTCTAGCCTTAATTGCAAGAGATATTTAATCAATAAATATTTGCTGTTCGGAGCTACATCTGCATTCAGGATTACAAGGTACTGAACTGAAAATTTATCATGACTCATTAGCGCAAACGTCTTTTAAACACTGAAAGTCAGACTCAATTTAGCGTAGGGGCCTAAAGTTCCCTGTGACTGACCTCCAAAAATAAAAGGAAAAGAGAAGAAAGCCACAATAAAGTATTCTCACTTCCAATCTTAAGCCAGGGTTAAGTAGGTGAGGGCATGAAGACAGTCACCAATAACCGCTGAACTTTTCCAGAAGGGCTTTTGGGCCAGCAGCTTGATTCTGGGGCTCAGGGCACTGACCCTCTCCATCACACAAACAGGCTATTTCCAAACCCTCCTGCCTCACCTCCTGTCCTCCTTCCTCTTCCTCCTCTTCCTCTTAGTCCCGCTCCTCCTGGTCATCTTCAATAACAGCATTACCAATCCTTCTTTGCTGGTACATACCCATTTCCTCTGAGCTGTGAGGTCCTGAATCACAGTCTGCACACATTGATTCTTAACTCACGGAGTCGAGGGAACTAACACAGATGTCACGAGCTATTGCTTGCCCTCACTTTCTGCCAGAGTTGCCAAACCAACCTTGAAATTAAGCTAAAACTAGACAATGCCGTCCACAGCAAAGTCCTGTGTCATTATGCAACCAAGATAAGTGTGTGGCCATGGCCAGCAAGCCATGTTCCTCCAGTCAGAAATCAGGCCACTGTGCATGCAGGGGAATTGGCTAGACTGAACACTGGCATGCAGACTTACTGAGAGAAGCTTCCATGTCATCGGACGAACTGGCTTTGGGATTCCGGACCAGCTCAGCTTCCGCAATTCCTCTATTGGAAGAAAAAAAAAAAGAACAGAGAAAATGAGGGTTACAAGCATTTCTAAAGCATCTTACTGCATCCCATCAGTGTCCCTGGGGTCAGAGAGCCCCACAAATGGAACCAAAGTAAGCCTAAGATATAAACATTTCAGAGAGTGACTGTCCTCAAAACACAAAAGATAATGAGTCACCACTCCATTAAAGCAAAGCAGAGCATTTTTCCATTTGTGTCTTTGAGAGGACATATCTGTCAAAGGCAGCCAGGTATCTATGATGCCACCCTGGAATAGGTGAAGCCCTTCCTCTCTGGGCAGCAGCACTCAGGGCACCAGCCTCGTCCCCTCCCGCTATCTCTGTGTGCCCTTGAACCCGCGATGCTAAGTCTCCACTTAGACGGCCCACTTTCTCTCTCCCACTGCACTCCACCTGATGCTTCTTCATGCCCCTCCGACATGTCTTCTCAGCGCTGGGCTCTGGAAGGTGAGCTCATCTTTACACAGCATTGACAAAGATGAGCCACATGATACATAGCTAGGGTAAGAGAGTTTCACAGTGGACAAACACAAGGCCTGCATGTCTTTACAAACACCACCAAGGAGCAGAACCAGAGAAGGACTGGCCAAAGAGAGAGGGGCCTCCAACCAAGGCAGTGAGTGCATGGCATGGTGAGGAAGGACAGTGGGCCCTGGTTCTGCCTGTCACTGATCTCCTGGGTGGCTAGAGGGCTCGTGTGGGTGTGTAGGGATATCTACACACTCCAGTTCCAGCAAGACAAAGGCAATTGTTTCCTTTGCTTCTGTTAGAAATCTACTATTAGGCTCTTCTAAGCGCTCAGAGCTCCTGATTAAGACCAGGAATAAGAGAAGTGATTACAGAGAAGGCTTTGGTAATATAATCAACAAAATGCAAAGTCTTGACATCTAATCTTTTTCCAATTACTAAAGTCTAAGTAAAATAAGTAGAGAGTAATTAGGCGACAGCACCAGCAATAACCTGCATTGCCAGAGACCTCCGAAAACATCAAATCTCCCCCAGTTCCCTGTGGAGCCCGTGGAGAATGGGGACCTAATATCTGAATGCTGGTAACAGTGTTTCCTCACCAAGGTTCACGCTACCTCTGCCTCCTTGCTGCAGTTTATAAAGAAGCACTGAGAAAACGCACTGCTTAACGTTCTCTCGCCCTATCTCCACATTAAGAAAGAAAAAGTTCAAAGTCAAGAATCTTGAACATACAGCATGAGATAAAGTTCTCGTTTTGTCAGAGCTCAATGTTTAAAAAGAGCTTTGCATACATTGTCTCCCTAGTCCTCAAAGCAGCTTGAATTAATCAGGGCTGTGAGCCCTATCCACGGATGAGAACTGGTTTCAGAGAGGGTAAGTAACGTGGCCTTTAATACCAGGCTCTTTTCACTGTATTAACTCCTATTCTAAAAGACTTTGTAACACAGTCAAATACCACTTATAAATACAGATAGACATCCCAAAGAAAGTCTTAGCAGGTCCAAACACAGCAGGATATCTGAAGAATAGCATAGAACCCAAGATTCACTCCAAGGGTACAGGGATGGGTGTAAAAACTCTGATGGTAAAAGCCACACTCAGTGATGGCGTATGTCCTAAACATACTTTCCCTGTCTAGCAGAATGTCACCTGTGCCGAGTACCTACACTTCCCTGACAGCAACACTACAATGCTGAGGTGTGACTAGCAGCCAGATAGACCCCACTCAGCTCCAGAGGGGGTCTGTGATGTGCTGATGCAGAGCTAAGCCCCTCCCCACGGTCAATGTGCAATGGGGCTGGGGTTCCATCTTAGAACCTGGGGACCAGTGCTCAGGACTCCAAGAATGTCCTCATTCTTAAGGAATCCTTGGACACAACCCTCCTTTTCCCTCTTACAGCATCCTAGGTAGACATGAGACTAAGGATCAATCGTTATAATCAACAACCTGAGCAGCCTGCAGCCAACTACAGAAGAATAAACAAGAACCAAGCGGAGATGTAGGTCTACACTAAGCAGGATGAGCAGTGCACAAACTTGCCAGAACCAACACCTTTTCCCTGTGTAATAGGGAAGTGAAAACTGTGCAGGCCATGTGAGGAGACTAATTGGCAGGCTTCCTAAGATGAACACGGAGAGAGGCAGGTGCCGGGCTCAGTGAGGCTTAAGGTATAGTTCCTTTGGGCTAGGCAAGGAGCCAGGGGTAAAGAAATCCCGGCCAAGAGCAACAGCAAATACAGCCTCTGTGCCTAGCACTGGGAAGGGCTCACCTCCCGGCCATAGCAAACATCAGCCCATAACTAAACCAATCGCTCAACAGAAGGGCCGGAAGGACTAGGAAACAAAGCAGGGAATGTTACATTCAGGGCTCAGGCTGGTTCCCTAGAGAACATGGCAACTGCAAAGGTTGAGTCAAGAAGAGTAGTGTTCTAAGGCACAAACAGCTCATGCAAGCTTGGCCTTGTGTGAACAACAGACTGGCGAGTCCAGAGTAGATACAAGGAGACTGAGGAAGCTCGGCCTACAGGGCAGCAAGGAAAAAATGCAAGGACCAGAGAGAGATACCAAGAAAAAGATAAGTCAAACCAGACTGAATAAAAGTGGGTTTTAAACTGAAAAAAGTGTGTTAATTATCACCTCCAAAAAAGATAATATTAATACAGAGAGAACTAAAATTGCAATGGACTCTGCTGGAAATTTTGCAAGCTCATCTGGAAGAACAAGGTTCTAAGCAAACCAATAAAGGTTTAAAAAAGAATAATGTGGAGCTGAGGACATGGCTGCCTATAAAGTGATTGCCACACAAGCCTCGGATCTGAATCCCAGTCCAGTCAGGCACGTACCTATACAGCAGAATGTGTTGGAATCCCAGCATGCTGGGCAGGAGGATCCCTGAGCCTGACCTTTGCTGGCCAGCTAGTCTGGACAAATCTATGAACTCCGAATTCAGTGAGGGACCCTGTCTCAAAAAAATAAGTTAAGAGCTGGAAGGATGGCTCAGCGATTGAGAGCACTGACTGCTCTTCCAGAGGTCCGGGGTTCAATTCCCAGCACCCACATGGCAGCTCACAACTGTCTGTAGTTCCAGTTCCAGGGGATCCAACACAGATACACATGTAGGCAAACACCAAGGCAAACAAATAAAGTTTAAAAAAAATAAGTGGAAATAATTTGACAAAGAAACACGACACTGACTCTGGCCTCTATGCACATGTGCATAGACATGCAAAACATTCATGCCACACAATAAATAAAATTTAAAATATGGGGCTAGAGAGATGACTCAGTGGTTAGTGTTGCTCTTCCAGGAGATTCAAGTTCAATTCCAAGCATCCGCATCAAGCGGCTCACAACCATCTGGAACTCTAGCTCCAGAGAATCTGATGTCTCTGGCCCCTTGTAGACACCAGCACTCACATGCAGACAGACACTTACACATGATTTAAAAGAATAAAAATAAGTTCTTTAAAAAAATGTCTTTTTAAAAAAATAAAACCTTAAAGAGATTTGCAGTAATCGTTAGGAACACCTATGACAGAGTCACAGACATGAAGACAAAGAGAGAGACTCACGTGGTAGGAGTCATGGTTCACAATCAAACCTGTGAGCACATGAACACGGAAGCGAGATAAAGGACATTCACACAACGCCACACCTATTTCTACAAGAGAGTCCGTGCCTTACCATAAAACTAGAGTCTGAATGATAACAAACCCAAATGAGGGTAGCCTAGCTGTTTCAGTGTGTAAAAAAAAAAAAATAAGGCATAAGAGGAAAACAAAATCAATCTTCTGCTACATTTTATGGGGAAAGGCCTTCCAAGACAGAATCAGAAACTATCAACAAAAAGATTAATAAATTAAGTATACAAGTTGTGATGTGTAAGGAAGTAGATTATTAAAACAGTAACTGGCAGGCTTGACAGTTTCATGCAGCATATAAAAAGGTTCACATTAGTCATATATAAAGAGCACATACAGAAGTTAAGACAAACTGCCCACAGAAAAAAATGAAGATTCCCAGAACAGATGGCAGTGGATACTCAAAAGCAAGGTACAAAATCCAAGATGTAACCAGAGAACTACATGTCAAAATAAGAAATCCTCCCAAATAAGGTTGGATTATATTGTAAATGAACCATGACACCCAATACTGAACAGACTGGGCACACATCTGCTCTCTGACAGTTTGCTGTGAGTATAAACTGGGATAATTTTTACCTGATCAAATTTTTTAAAACCTCTGAACAGCCACTTCACCTGTGGAAGCCGTAGTGTCATTTCCAAAACCACATAAGGCTATGCTCAAGGACACCACAGCAGACTGTGCCGTGAGCAAATCGCCAGGAGCAAACAATGTGCCCATTGGTAGAGACAAGACTTCTCCGCACCTAGGAACACAAACTGCCACAGGAAGACCAGATCACTGTTTGTGTGGGCACGGAATAAGCCTATCTAAGCAGATGTGAAGGTGGTATAGAGCAGAGCACAGCTGGTGTTGGGAGGGTTAGGGCTCCAGTCAGGAGAAGGCTCCCATTATAGGGAGACTCTACTGATCTCTGTAGGGTTGCAAACTTCCTGCAGCTCAGGCACCTTCACCCCCAGAATTCTGTGATTAGCACACATTTAGTGCACAAAGCGGTATGTTGTGTTATATTGTGGTGTGAGTACTTCACGGCCTTTGACCATATTACCCCACATGCCCTCTTCTCATCTCTCCCCCAAACTGCCCTTTCTACACTCACACTGACCGAGTTCCACTGTGGGTCCACCCTAAGTTTCTTCATCACTCATCTGCCAATGGGCATCCAGGCTACTGTGAACAGGGCTGTAATGGACATGGATTTACAGGTATCTGTTGTAAGCTGACGCCTTCAGGTTCATAGCCAGGTATGGCTGGGGCACATGCTTGTTCCACCTTTACTTTTTAGAGGAACTTCCACACTGATCCACAGAGGCTGCATTAATTTATCTATATTCGAACCAACAGTGTGTGAGACAAACTGCAGCTATCCGGGCCCAGGCAGGTCCTATCAGATCTACACCTGACAGTGTCCATCACTTTGTGGAGACAACCTGGCTAACTGCCTGCAGGGCAGTGTCCTGAGCACCTGTCTCTTCTCCCTAAGAAGGGCCTCCATGGTACTGTGCTATACTGCACAGCCTCCAACAAAAGACCAAAGTATGGTGTCTGCAGATCCTGGTCCAGAGTCAGTGGTCAGTGTTCCATGTCAGCCGTTTTAAGATGTTCAGTGGCATCTGCTGTAACTGAATCAGTTCTGTGATGATTGATCACCCTGAGTGCTGTGCACTCTCATGTTAGGGCCACTTCTGTGAAGTGCTGACATCAACCCATCTCTTACTGGGTGCTTCAATGTTTCATTGTTGACTTGGGAGCCTGTTTCTTCTAATCCCTGGCTTTTCATCTGACTGTGAGTCACATGCTCATGTCTCACTGCATGCGGACTACCTTGTTGAATGCTTAATGTGCTGGTATCAATCAGTGCCTCTGTAATAATAGCACCAGGTCTGTCTCTGTCAACATGATCTCATCCTCCAGAGGGCTGCAGACACATGTTCCTGTTACAGGCTCTGTATTCACTGTCCCCAGCACTCAGTTACTGCAGCTTTGAACTCTCTGCTTAGGCTGCTGATGACTTCGTTCAGTGCAGAGAATCTCACCCAGCTCCTGAAATAAGCCATGCTGGACCAGGGATGTCCTCCATGAGTATCTGGGGCTCTTTTCCTTATATTGGCTTCGTCTTTCCCATCATTGGACTCCCAAACGCCCATTCTCAACTTCTCAATACAACAAGATGCCAGCAGATTAATGTAGCTTCCCCACCTACATGGCAGCCTGGAAACCGCTTCAACTGCACCCAGAGCAGCTGGAGAGTCAGTCACCTGTTCACTGCCCTTGTTTTGGGCCATAGCACCATACAACCTGATGTCCACCCAAGCACAGCTGCCCACACACTGGCCTAGTGTTCTGTCTGCACAAAAAAGCCAGTCCTTCAGCACTTACTACCCTAAGGTTAAGCAGAAAACAGTTTGCTAAGATTTTCAGATGAGATCAGTATGTCTGGGGTGTTGTGGTCATAGAATGCTAACATTCTCAAAGAATTTTTGTCATTTAGGTTAGTGGCACCCGAGGATGAACTGGTAGCAGGTTTCTGGGAAGCCCCTCTGGCAGATGTCCCTCAGATGAAACTGGGACCTGGTAGAAAGAAGTGGACACCGTGTCTACGAAAAGGCAGCTCTGACCTGGGAAAGACTTTCCAGAGGAGGCTGGTCATTACTTAGCCCAGAAGAGTGATGCAAAGGTATGGAGAAGGGGTAGGGAGCAAGAGACAAGCCTGGAAATCCATGGGGCAGTCCACCACAGTGCTGAAACATCTTACATCATGGAAAACTACATGGCATGGCTCCTTTGGTTCCTGGAAGTCTTAGAATTCCACTATGGAATTCAGATTAATCATAATTACAGTAAACACAATGACAAAAGTACACTAGAGTCTAGCTGCTCAGAAACCTGGGTGTTCATCTTGCGGTACCTCTAGCCTCAATATTGGGTAGCTATGTGCCTAACAAGGTCACCCACAGAGCCAAGCATGAAGAAAGACATCTACCTTTACCACACTTAGTAACTGTCTTAGGGCTATTATTCCTACAATGAAACGCCATGGCCATAAGCAAGCTGGAGGCAAGGGTTTACTTAACTTACGCTTCCATATCTCTGCTCATCATCAAAGGAAGTCAGGGCAGGAACTCAACAGGACAGGAACCTGGAGGCAGGAGCTGACGCAGAGGCCATGGGGGGGTGCTGCTAACTGGCTAGATCAGTTTGCATTACTTATAGGACCCAGAACTACCAGCACAGGAGTGATGCCACCCACAACAGACTGACTCCTTCCACATCAATCACTAATTAAGAAAATGCAGTACAGGGTTGCCTGCAGCCAATCTTACGGAAGCATTTTTCCAACTGAGGTTCCTTCCTATCTTTCAAATTACTCTAGCCTGTGTCAAGTTGACACAGAACTAGCCAGCACAATAACCACTATATTCATTTCTGTGACAGACCCTGGTAAAAGCAGTGTAAGGAAGAATGGCCTTACTCTGACTCACATTTGGGGGCACAGTCCATCATGGCAGGGAACTCACCATGGCAGCAGAATATCAAGATGCTGGTTACACTGATTCAAGTAAGCAAAAAGAGATGAACACTGGCACTCAGCTAATTTTCTCCTTTTTATTCCGTCTGGGACCCCAGCCCATGGACTGATGCCACCCATTTAGGGTTAGTCTAGACACCCCTTCTAGAACACACCCAGAGGTTTCTCCCTAGGTGATTTTAGGTTCTGTCAAATTGGCAATATTAACTATTAAATATACTATTCTGACATGTTGCATCTCTTTCCTCTTCTAGGAAAAGCCTGGTTCACCTTTGAACTGCCGCCTTCGGCAAAGTCACCCAAGCCCTTCCCTGTGACTGGAGATCAGCCCCGCCTGGGCTGTTAGCTCAGTAGCCCTTCAGACTCTGCAGTCCTGGATGGCAAAGCTCCTACAACACTGAGTCAAAAGTGTGGGAGACGCCTACCCGTGTCCTGTGCTAGCTGTTCTTCTGCAGGAGAACAGACACCAGCAGGGACACTGTTTTCTGCCACAAACCAGGGTGACTTGGGTGCAAATCTCTAGAGGCATACCAGTATTGTCCCACCTGTTGGCATCTGCCAGGCAGGTGCTCCAGGAAGTTTTTCTGACCTATGCTATTGTTGTAATTGATGGTTTTCTGCTTTGAACAGTTCCATGAAGTTTGTTTTTAATAATATACACAGAGAACAGGCCTCAACAGTGGGGAACAATCCTACTGAAACAAAACACTTTGGGGCCACATGGGAAAACAATACCTGTGTCACCTCTGCCGAGTGCCCTGCCTCTCCTGAACCTACCAAAGATGCTAAGGCCATCTCTTCCAAGCCCTGGAAACATCTCTCTCTACATCACTGCTAAGAGTCTCCTCTCCATCCGCTCTTCTTCCGTATCAGTGGAGAAAGCATCGAGCAAGAGTCCAGATGAGACTACCACAGAAGTGCCTGCTCTGACTGCTGAACACCAACCTGTGATACTGGACCCAGCTTGGTGCTACCCAAGCAACACACAGGTCACAGCTGTTGGACCAGGAAGCAGGTGCCACATGACCTGCAACCTGCTGACCCAAAGCCAGTTCCCTGCTGCTCCAACCTGTAGGCCCTGGGGTCCCATCCTTACAGCAGCCAACCTGAACACAGAGTACAACTAAGTATCTGGAGGCTTGGATAAGAGCTGGCCAGGAGCTCTGAGAAGAAGTGTGTGCCTAGCATGCATAAAGCCTGAGATGTGACCCACCCCCAATCACTGAAAAGTATAAAGCAAACACCACGGGTGTCAATAATGGGCAGACATGCAGCTCAATCGAAAGTGAAAAGAATATGAAGAGGTATTTGTTCACGGAAATACACAGACAGCCAAAAAAGCACATAAAGAGACACTCAAAATCACACTGACAGGAGGAGCCACTTCACATGCAATTTCAAAATTCAGGAAATTCAGAATCCTCACACATTGTTGGTGAGTGTGAAAAATGGCACAATAGAAAACAGTCCTCCAGTCCTCAACGTATTATACACCCCTCAACACCTACCCAAGAGCACTAAAAACAAGTCTCAGAGAAATGTGCATTTGAATGCTCTCAGCAGTGCTGTTCACTAGACCTAAAGCATAAACATCCAAATGTCCATCAGAGGGTGGATAGATACACCAGGCTGCAGCCTGCATACCACCCAGGTCAGCTTTCCACTGTGTCAACTGCTAAGACAACCAGCTCCTAAAAGAAAAGGGTCACCCTGGCTCACAGCTAACGATTTCAGGCCACGGTTTGTTGGCCCTGATGCTTTGGACCTTGTGACAAGGCAGCAGGTCCTGACAGAACTGTTCACCTCACTGCCAGGGTGAGTAAGAGAGAGGAGCAGGCTCAAAAGGAAGGTCTAACCATGAGACCCCGTGGGCACCGTCTCTGAAAGATTCAGGGACGCCTCCCCCAAAAAGTATCACAGGCTGAGAGAACCAAATATTTAACACAGGGACCTTTGGAAGACACATTGTACAATGGAATATTACTCAGTCAAAATAAATAATTTAACAAAGGTTGTGTGTTGCAGAGTGAATAGACCTTGGAAACACTGTTCTAGGTGAAAGAAGTTAGTTTGCAAAGGTCATCTACTTAAGGTTCCATCCATAAAAATGTTCACAGGAGGCAAATTCAGACCAGATATAGAACAGCAGCCAGCTAGCTGAAGGAAGAAGAGGTGGGACATTGGGGAACAACACTCAGGAGCACAGAGTTCCTAGGGAAGGGATAAAAATGTTCAGGATTGACTATGGTGACTGCACCATTAAAGACCACTGAACTGCACACTTTAAATTGAAGATTCTCTGGTATGTGATCTACCCCTCTAATCACACCACCTTCTCAGGAAGGTGGATCTCGAAGATGGAACTTTACAATAGAGGGTGCAAGGCCAGGCTTTGGCAAGCAGCTTTTGTTCCAGACATAGGAGGGCTGGCCTTGCACAGGGGACAGAGCCATCCGGACCTGGATGGGGCTAGTGACAAGAAGAACCAAGAGGAGCTCAGGGACCACTCCACCCTTCACCAAGTGAAAGGCAGGAGGAGGTGACACTGAGTGGATCTTTGTGGAGCGGTTCCTCTAACCCACGTGGCAGTTCATCTAAAATGTTCCCACTCCTGGACAAGTAGCTTTGTTTCTGGAACTCTGGAATCATGCACAGTGCAAACAAGCAGTTAATGCCCATTACAGCACTGCTTACACATTTAGAAAAGACATGTTTCTTTCTCAGTTCTTCCCTCCCTCTCTCCTCCCCCATCTACCCTCCTCTTTCTCTGTCCCTTACACACATGCAGATCTCCTAATGCAGAATCAGAGCTCTTTCTATGGGATTCTATGACCTCCAGGCCTCCATTTGGCCTGACCTAGAGATGTATATGGATAAAAACTTCTATTTTGAAGGGGTGTTCTTTATCTTAAAGGTCCTAAATGAAAGCTGCTACTCAAGAGCTACCTGAAAATGCACCAAGATGGTTAAGGAGAAACGCTGAGAGCCTTCCAAGACCACAGCAGGGAAAAGCAAAGTGCAACGAATGGGTGTCTTGTGAACCAGCTTCCTCTTCCCAGCCCGCAAGAGCCCTAATCACCTGTTAGTCACTTCACAAGGTCTAATTACACTGGCTTTCCCTTCAATACATTGATCTCATAGCCAATGCTGCATGGCATTTAATTAAAGGAAAGGCTACTGCTATTTCATGCTAAAAACCTAAATCCTTACAAATAAATCACAAGTTTGAGACTTCCATTTGTGCTTTCAACTAAGAGCCATTGAAGAAAGACCCTGAGCCTCCCAGAACATCACATATAATATCCTATATTTGTAATATTTGGGGGAGGGGGGGAGAGGAGGGCAGCAACTGAGAGCACTACATGTAGCCCCGCCCCACTGAGGTGGACACCTGCTGACACCAGCACCTGGTGGCCAGTCACTCCATGTACTGATGCCACCACACACAATGTTAAAAGGCAGGATGCAGGCTCCTAAAGACTGCTCACATCCTGTGGGTTCAGAGGGTCAGGACCCCAGCCCGTCCACAGCTGTTCACTCCGACTCCCATGCACGTGAGTGTCCTAATACTACCATTTGCAGAAGCCCTCAGATCAAAGCCCTGGACAACTGTGGGAGAATGTACCACTCTAAAGGGCCTCCCTCTGATGGCTTCCTTTCTGTACCCGGAAAGCCAGGAAGCACATCCTGAGTGTCACATGTGACTAAAGGGTCCACCAACAGGAAGCTGGATAACAGCTGAAGGCCAGAGACAACCTTGTCTGTGATAAGCCCAATTAACTTCAGATAAGTACTCAATATCATTACAAAGGCAGAGCAACATATTCCTCCAGTCTCTACAATCGATGTCACCTGTGTTGTTCTGAGAGATAGCTCTGGTGACAAGGAGACAGCTGGGGCAGCCAGGAAGCGGGGGAGCCCCCATCCACCAGCCATAAATCACCGGACAGACTCGGGCTCAGAAAAGCATCAGCATACTTTTGTCTAGAACGCTGTCTTTCCCGGATTCCCACCTTAAGTCCTGCTGAGGGCAGAAAGTGACTCTGTGGGCCCTACAATGTTCCTGGTGACAGCAATGCTGAAGTGAGCACCCCCTCCTCTGGGAAGCCTGGGCCTCCTGCTCCTGAAGTGAGCACCGCCTCCTCTCAGGGAAGCCTGGGCCTCCTCTCAGGGACTGTGATCCCCCTGTGCCTCCATGATAAAGCGAACATTCCTTTCTCTCTGGAGTCCTGAGCCTGCTGCTTCTTCCATTTGTACAAGTATTGGGGGACCTGATTCCAAGTCTGTGTACCATGGCCACAAGTTCCATGAGGGTGTGGGTTGATGAGATGGATAAGAAACGGGGGCTTGTCTTAGTCAGGGTTTCTATTGCTGTGAAGAGACACCATGACCACAGCAACTCTTATAAAGGAAAACATTTAGCTGGGGCTGGCTTACAGTGCAGAGGTTTGGTCCATTATCAGCATGGCAGAAAGCATGGCGGCGTGCAGGCAGACATGGGGAAGAAGGAGCCAAGAGCTCTAGGCCCAGATCAGCAGGCAGCAGGGAGAGAGAGTGACACTGGGCCTGGCTTGAGCATTTGAAACCTCAGAGTCCACCCCAGTGACACACTTCCTCCATCAAGGCTACTCCTCCCAATAACGCCACCCCTATGAGCCTATGGGAGCCACCTACATTCAAACCACCACATACAAGCCCCAGGTATAACACGGAGCCCCGCCCCCAGGAAGGTTACCACTCACACCTGTAGGCAGGTAACTCTGTGACACACTACTCAAAGCCAACAAGGCGAGGCATGGGGAGTAACCGTGTCAAGATGAGGTGACTAGAAATGGAAGCACCTGGGTGTGTGCTCGTCCTGTGTGCAGCATCAGTGGGTACTCTGACCGGCACAATGATGAGAAGAAAGGCTTCCTTGTGAGTCTGGGCCCACAGAAAACAGAAGAAAGGAAACAGATGCTAACTCCTGGTCTTGCGGCCCTCTTCTCGCTGTATCCTCCCTCGGAGCCCTCTATTATCCAAACACAACTTTAATAGCTAATATTCACAAGCATCTGCAGAGAACAAGGACAGCCCAGACTCGCTTCACAGAACAAAAGTGTAAACAAGACTCTAGTTCCCAGGGCTCAGCAGGAAGCTGGGCTCTCTTCTGGAAGCAAAAGGTGACTGTGGTCGTGTTTCAGTGTGACTCCCCTCCTTTGAGGTCAGGGAATGAAACAACAGGAAAAAAGAACTTGGGAGACTGACTGGAAGCCACTCCAGGTGGACAGAGATGAACTCTGAACAAAGGCAGGCCTGTGGGAGAGCAAAGAACACTGGCCGACATGGATAAGTCAAAGACAGGGGTCCAGTTGGATGTCAAGCAAGGGGAGAGTTGACAAAGGTCATCAGGTTTTTCCTAAAGACGAGTGACACCTTCAATCTAAACAGTAGGTCAAGAAGGCCGCTATACTAGGTGTGGTAGCTCATGCCTTTAATCCCAGCATCTGGGAGGCTGAGGCAAGAGAATATTTAACCTAGACTACGACATAGTAAGAATTTATCACAGGAGAAAAAGAAAAGGAAATCAAGGGAGCTAACCTAAAGAGGAGAAAGGGGAGGAGGGATGGAAGGAAGGCCTGTGGCCTCTTCTAACACAGTTGGATGTACAATGTCCCACAGGCTCACATGCTGGTGGTGTGCTAGCCAGCTGGTGGGTTTTGGGAAGTGATTGGATGTTCCCCTAATCAGTGGATCATTCTAGTAAAAAGTCATCACATGGTGGCTTTTCTAAGTGGGAGAAGTAGGTCATTAGGTGTGCATGCTGGAAAACAAAAATACATGCCTTGCCCTAGATGCCTGTCCACTCTGCTTCCCAGTAACTGTAAGTTCAGCAACCTTTGCCACAGGCATCAACTCCCATGTTGTCCTCAGACTCAAGGCAACAGAACCTGCCAACCATGAACACAAATAAATATCTCCCTGTGAAGAAGTTGTTTTCTAGAGCATCTGTCCCTGTGATGGGAAGTCTAACATGCTGACCATTGCCATGGAATGGTGCCAATGGCAGGCATCAATTCGCAGTGATGCCATGGTACCCTGCAGGACAGTTCCCATCCCCTCCTTACAGATGAGTTAAGGACTCTAGGCCAACTCTCAACCCAAGTCCATCATCTCTACACTGCACTGGGCTTGTTTCAGATGGAGTGAGTCAGAAGAGAGATAGGTCCTCTCCATTAGATGGGATACTGAGGGCCAGGCTCAAGAGTGGGAAAACCTTGACTCAGAATCAAGAGAGGTTTTTAAGAAGAGGTTTTTAAGAAAAGTAGAGAAATTCACTTTAGTAAGTGTGGTGTGAGGGTAGAAGAGATGGAGCCGTTACAGATACATTCAGAGGGTTGGAGTCACCCGGAAGACATGTCACAGATCTCCAGAGAAAAGTTTTCAGGGGTAACAAATAAGACAAAAGGACCTCAGAGGGACAGGACAAAGAGCCTGAGAAACACTACCCAAAGTGCAGACAGCAGGCTGGGCGTCCAGTTCTGGCCCTGAGGCCTGCCTCCAATGAGAACCTTTGATGTCTATTGGAATCCACAGCCCTGCTGAGGGGCAGTCTCTTTATCTCTGAGTCAGGAGACTGAATTAACTGACTCCTTGGCTCCAGCTTATCTCCCAAGCACATCTTGGCAAATGCAAGGTCTTTGATAACCTTCAAGAAACCTGCTAAGCCTCAAGAAAGTATGTGGTGAGGGTTCAGCATCATCTCTAAAGGGCCAAGCCAAAGACTGCAGAAGCAGCTGCCCTAGGTCCTGGGCCCTGGGCCAGAGGAAGCGGTGCTGCCTTTCCTAGAGGGCTCTGAAAGAAAACGGAGCCTCCAAAGAGCCTCAGCACCCTGTCTCTCCACCTCCCTCCTATCCTTGGGCAGGACAGCACAGCTAGAAATGCCAGCCCATACAGCACCCACAGCATTTCTGCAAAGAGCAAAGCATATAGTGTACAGGAAGCACATATGAATGAACCCTGACTGTGGCCTTGTGGGAACAGGAGTGCAGTTTTCCTGGAGCCCAACACAGTGAGACAAAGGTCAGCCAAACAGAGCAAGGCTCTCATGTACTTCCAACACTGAATACGCAAAATGAGGGACTTTGGGAAGTTCCTGTCAGCTTGCTAGCACTGTCTCTTTTGAGTTCCTACTTCTATAACTTGACATCTAGGCAGGAAAAGCATGCACAGAGGAAGGGCCTGAAACCAGTGGCTCCTCTGTGCTGAGCAGTAGCCTCCTCCCTCCTGATTCCCCTCCCTCCACAGCCAATAGCAACAAACTCTGAAGCATGTGAACCTACATTGCTGCTCCTCCCCAACAGGTATCATGACCTCTCTGAGCTGAGCTGTAGACTTCTGATCACTGTCCTAATCTACCCACATCCAAGGCCATGGAGAAAAGCTCATCATGGGTAAAGAAACCAGATCAGGATGGTTCTCCAAGCAGAATAGCCTGTGCCGGCTCTACATCAACCTCAGCCAGACAGCCTTCACACTGGACAGGGTCTCTCCAAACAGCTGAAGCAACAGAAGGGACTCTGGAACAGCACAGGAACAGGGGAGAAGCCCATAAGAGATAGCCACCCCAGATCTGAACTTTAGGTAACATCAGGTGGCATTATACTGACGGAGCTTACCATCTAATACCAGCCCTCTCATGCAACAGATAGAAACCTCCCAGAGATATGGTCCATGACAAAAGCCAATGGGCACACACCTAAACTCTTCCATTGCTGCATAACTTGAATTACACCAAAATTAAGGTGTACAATCAGCCACTATGTGTGTACATATCTTAAGCAGATAACCACAACTATTCTGAGGTCTAAGAAGAATACAGTGGTCCTGGAGAAGCATAGGTAAGTAAGCTGGGTCTGATGACTAATGCTTTTGAATTTTCTCTGCTACTGCCCACTGCCCAACATCTATTGACAACCCTTCCAGGCTGGGAAAAAGGCAAGGTGGACAAGTGACCTGGTTTCACTGTTCCCCAATAAAGATGTCACTGACCATGTCTTAGTAAACACCAGGCTGGTAAAAGACAACAGTATATGGGAGGTGTCCCAGAAGGTAATGGGATCTGAGGCCACAGACGCTGACATGAAAGAGGCACACCCACTGCTTCTACTGTTCAGTCTAGAATTTTAGAAAAATGCTGACCCACAGAAACATGCCCAGAGAAGTCTGTTGGCAGATGTCGGGGCAGGTTTCCACCAATGTCGGGTGGTAACTGACGGTACCACCTGCCATCTGGAGGCCTACCCCACAGCGCCATAGAAACAGGCATCGGCAGTCAGGCCCAGGCCACAGGGCAGAGTCCATAATGAAAGAAAGAGTTCCCCAATTCATATCCACCCTGGCACACCTAAGAGGTGAGCCAAGCAGTGTAGACAGCAGCTGAGAGAGCAACGCTGTCACCGGCAGACAGCACCCTAAAAAGGTTCAAACAAAATGGGGTGCACGGAGGGTGCACACAAGGTCCCTTCCAACAACTCAGCATTACAGGAATTAGAAAGTCACATGAGGAAAGGCCAACATTGCAGAAAAGAAGGGACCAGACACTGGTACCAGGAACTAACATACACCAAGAAACGCCATAAGAACACGAATTGCTCAGCCTCGTAACCCAAAGTGTATGTGAGACTATTTACAGCAATACAGACAAAACTGTAAGCATATTTATGACTGTTTGCAATAGAAATAGTACATAATAAAAAAGTAATATAGAAAAATAGCATAAACAACATCTTACAGCTTTAGCTGTGGTAACCAAAAGCCCTTGTCACAGACGAAGAAGAAGTGGAAATATCTAGCAAAGAGCTCAACTTGGCCTGCTGTCTGCAGTGCTAGCAGAGAGCCTGCAAATCAGTGCTTGGCTACCCTGACCCCAGGTCACCCCAGCTCCAAGAACCTCACAGCTGGCTCTGAAGTAACTGTCTCAATGAGGCATCACTTAAAATTCACACGCAGCCTGCTTTTAAAAACCACTGCAGTTAGTCATGGGCCAATTTACGCGCCTAGAGTTGACTACACAAGTACTGCCTCTCTACAATAGCATCCCTCTCAGTACTCAGGGTCCCATGGAAAGCTGCCAGCCTGAGATGCACATCTGCAGGGGTAAGGCAGACCCTAATATCCATGAGGATACATCAAGAGCTCCTATGAAGTCCCTCCTCCACACCATATGGGGGAGTGAAAATATTAGAGGCCCTGAAAACAGGAAATGCATCAAGCCACTCCCAATGAGCAAAGCCCTCAATGACAAAGCCCTTCTTCAAATACCAAATAGGCTCACCCTACTCTAGAACAACAGTGTGACTCAGGAAGAAGGCCTGCCATGGAGAAGGTACCAAGGGAGCCTCCCATTTATTATTTTCTGGACAGACACCCATGAGGTGGGAATGTCTGTCTGGATGCTGTGAATATCATTGTATAAATAAAGGAACTGTTTTGGCCCATGTCGAGCACCATAGCAGTAGGCAGGAAATCAGAAACAGGTAGAGGAGGGTGGAGTCAAACAGACTTGAGCTAGCTGTCAAAAGAAGAAGCATGTAGGAATTCAGGTGAGCCACCAGGCCACATGGCAGAACACATTGATGAAAATGGGTTGAATTAAATGAAAGAACTAGCTAGCAATGTGTCTAAGATAAAGGCCAACCAGGATGAAATTATTATAAGCATCTGAGTCACTTGGGGGGGGGGGGGGTAGAAGACCAGCGGGGCAGGTCTGAACCTCTGGCTCGGTCAGTATCAGAAACTTTCGTGTAACACGGGACCCACATGTGTGAGTAAGAACACATGTACACACAAGCCTGCATTGCTCTCACACACCCCAGCAATATTTAAACTATTTCCCAAGGTACCTCAAAACTGACCATTAACATGCTTTTTAGATGTTTGTTTATAAATGTCAACTTGGAATTAAAACTTTTTCATTTCAAATGCTATTTTCTCTCCTGGGGGGACATTTGTCTCCAGTGAACCACAGTGCCTGGTAGGCCCCAATACAAGATGAATGTGTGTGCCTTATAATAAAAAAAAAAACTCAAGAAACCCTGGACCACAGACGCTACCAGCAAAGCTGGCAAGGAATAGCCTGAGGTCAAGAGGAGTGTGCACACGGTGGCTGAGTGAAAGATAGAAGGCATGAAGAAAATTCAAACAGAAACATCAGAGGAGATAAGACTCAGACACCTTCAGTCAGTCCCACATCCAGGGCTCATGATGCGTCATGTGCATGACAACCTGCAGCAGGAAGACCGAAGGACTGAGGACACCCCAACACAGGTTACTCTGCCTCCTGAGCTCCCAAGCAACATCTCTTCTTCAAACTAATGCCTCAGAAGACACCAGATGTCCTTTGATCATCAGGCCGTTTATACAGGGCCTCAAAAACTAAGCGAGATTCCTTCTGAATGTTTTATTTTTTTCAACCTGAGTCCTCAGTCCCAGTCCCAGTCAGCCAAAGATCACATGAGTTTCTGACTGTGAGAGAGGCAGGTAGCCTTGAAGGTCCAGGCCTGGCATCCTGCATCCACCCAAGTCCCCACTGAAGGAGGCCTGTCTGAGGGGCCTCTGTCAGCACTGTGTTCTGAAAATAGCAGAAGGCACAGAGATTTTTTTTTTTTAGTGCATACTGAAGTACAGGAAGGTGAAATGACATGATGTCTGGGATTTGCTTTGAAAGACTCCAGCAAAGGAGAAGAAAAAGGACAGAGCCGACCGTGGCAGCAATCTGACAGGCGCTGGATGTCGGGGACAGGCGTCCTGGCTTCATTGCATGCTCTCCTGACCTTTGTGTGTGTTTGAAATTTTTCATAACGCACATTTTTTTTTTTTTTTAAGGTATGAGGGAAGGTAAAGGAGCACAGACCTCCTGACAATGACGGATGACATTCTCAGTCTGGAAAGCTATGCTTCCTGAGAAGCAGAGCCTCCCCCTTCTGGTGAGGCACTGCCTCCCTTCTCATACCAGGGCACCCCAGGGCCCAAGGAATTATATCATCTGCATTTCTTAGTATGGCAAAGATCTAGTGCTCGGGCAAGGTGGCTGCCAATAGCCAGTGATGAGCACACATGCAAACGGACATCACTCCTAACAAGGAGCCACATTCAGTGCATCCTCCCCACTGAACATCACAGTGGTGACTGCCATTTACCTCGGTATCTAACAGCAATGCTTGCATGTGGCATATGTGTGCTGCGAGAAAACACATAGCAGGAAAGGCAAGAGCAAGGTGCCTCAGTGGCAAACTCCTCAGATTTTGCCTGGCAACAGCACTGATGGCAACATACTCACATCTTGTCGCAGACAGATGGATGTCTAAGAAGCCTCTCATCCTTTAAACACTGAATGTTTCCCCCCTGATCAACACCCCAGTCTTCTCCGAGGTCCTACAGTATTGCCAGCTCCCAGCTAGCTGTCTACTGCATGCAGGAACTGCAGCAAGACACTAGGTCATCCTGGATGCCTGCACCACTTTCTTCCTGAGAGCTGAAACCCCAACTCGATGACGACTATCCACTCTAAAGTCCCCAGACTGCAACATCTACATGATCATCATTCTATCACTTTCAAATAAGAGCCTAATATTTTGAGCATAATGATTTTAAGGAGCTCAACAATTTCTTTGCATGCATTATTCATTTGTGACACAAAACTGTTATTTCACCGAGATTACTGTAAATCGCTACATGAAGAGCTGGCTTGCATGAACAATTAAATGATAGATATGATAAACTAGATTTATAAGCTTTATGTTCCTATAACATAAATTCCCTGAATGATTTAACTCAGCAGAGCCAGAAAATTCCTTCCAGATGTCAAGTCCATGGATCTGCAGCTCCCCCACCAGCATTTCCCAAAAACTTACTCAGGGCTGAAAGGAAAACATTTAATAAAAGGTTTAATGTCTCTATGGTAACCAGAGCAACTTGTTTCAAAAATGAATAATAGCCCTGTTAGGTGCTTCATTAAAATTTTCCCAACCAAATACTGCCCTTAATCTTCTCAATGGAACAAAAGGCTTATTCAGAATACATGTACACGACTGAGACTCAGTCAGACACAAGCCTGCGCCTGAGCGCAGACATCCGTTCATCGGCAACACAAAGATGGGATCTGATCAGCTGAGATGAGAGAAAGTTAGGTATTTATCCCGAAACAATTGATTAAAAACCCTAATATCCCACGGTTTGGGTCTTTTCTTCACTAATCAGCAAATTAACAGTGGCCCTCCTCTCAGCACAGTAACTCTCTGCTGATGCAGGGAACAGCTGCCTGTAGACAATGCCTGGGGCTGCTGGCTAGCCAGAGCGACTTCTAGAGTCTACAACATAAGCAAGAAGGGCCCCTGGATCACACCTGGGCAAGGCCTGCTCTGACCGTGTCTGACCCCACATGCTCTTATCATTTTCCAGAGTCGGGCTAGGGCCACAAGCTCGCAATACTTTCCAGCCCACAGTTCAGCATGCAGCTCTGCCCATTAATTGCTATAGCACCCATAGGGGTGCAGAGACTGTCATACTCATGCACAGGTCCAACTGAGGCCATACAGGGGCCCACACGGAAGATCCAACTCAAGCTAACCCTGTTTAGGAACTACCTGACCATCTTTGGCCTGTGTATCCCAACTAAGCTGTATTCCTGGACTGGCTACCACATCTGACCATCAGCTCTCACAATTCTCATACCCAACCACCTTTGAAATTTGCCCATCCCACCTCCTTCTCAAGCCTTAGTCACATGGCTGTGTTATCGGGGACAGGGGAGGTGTTTATGAAGCCCTACAGGTGTATACACTAAGTAAAGGGGCAATACAGACTCTCAGCTGTCACCTCACTATAGCTGTACATACAAACCTCTCCAAATCAGAGAGACAGAGGAAGGCAGCAGCAAGTGAGTGACTATTCAAGGTCTGCAGTGTAGCCAATGAGCACAGCTGTGGGAGGTCCTACAACACAGTAATATACAGAAAGGAGATGATTCTCGATAGGACCCTTCCTCAGAGGACACCCACAGCACCCTGCCTTCAAATCTATACCACAGTGAGGCCAGCCTACCCAATCCAAGACTATTGTCCTCTGCAAGTGACAGGCCAAAGACAGATTATGAAATCATGTCTCACTGAATGCCATGCAACTGGCCTGAGATTTCCTGACACCTTCCCAGTGTATTCTAGCCCCACCACAATATGGGACTGACATCTGTTATGTGATGAATGCCCTTGAAGATCACAAAAGAACACAGGATGTTCTTTACTGTTGCTTGTCAGTGTCCATTCACAGGCAAATTAACTTCATAGATGCTTTCATTAATAGGAAAAAAACTTGACCTCTGTCATCCCAGAGAAGCAGGAGGTAACACAGCCCTGTTTGTCTGATTCCCCCAAAACAGATCATGGATCCTACAGCCCTCCGCTCAGAGCATCCCAGAGGTCCCTAGGAGCTAAGCACATAACAAGTGATTCCTACAGCAGCTTGTCTCACCTACATCATCCTGGGACCACATTGTACTCCAACTTAGTAACAGCAGAGGGTGAGCACATAAAGCAGCTTCACAGCTTCTCTATAAGACACCTGGGGGGGGGGCAGAGGTGGGGGGAGAGGAACTGGGAGAAGAAGAAGAAGCAGAAGCTGTGGTCAGGATGTAATAAGTGTGAGAAGAAAGAATACATACATACACACACACACACACAGAGGGCTGGGACACAGCTCAGGGGCAGCATGTTGCCTAATATGTGCAAGGCCAGATCAGCAGCCCAGCATGTCAGAAAGGAGTGGGGGGAAAAAAGACAGTAGTTTCCCCATCACTCAACACCCAGGTTAAGCAGCCTAGAAAGCACTACGGGCAGCACTCACTCTGCTGACCAGGCTAGCCTCTAACTGACCTGAGCATGTGTTAGGAGGAAAGGTGTGCACCACTATACCCAGTTCTACTCTAGTTATTAAAATTTCACACAGTGACACGCCCAACCACAAAGAGAGCTAAGGCACAGAACTGTACAAGTGCTGCCCTGAGGACTTTCTGGAGTCAGAGGCTGCTGATAATTCAACCAGTCAGGGACATCACCAGCATCTCATGCACTGATTGTTCACAGTATGACTAACCAAGGACAGTGCCACTAACACACCCCCTGTTCCCAACTCAACCAACCAGTGGGTAGCACAACTATCTAATATATCAACTGCTCATTACAGAACTAACCCAGGCTATCACCACTAACACACTACCTACTTGTAACTTATCTGACCAGCTGTGTCACCCTTATTCCCAACTGACAGGAAAGGATGGTAGGTAAGGCAAGGAGAAATCGGTGTTTTTAACTCGTCCTAGTGAGAAGTAACAGTAACCACAATAGACAATGTCCTAAACAAAGATGCAAAGCTTAGAGAGCTTAAGAAGTGGTTCAAAGGTGAAGAATTATGATGAGAGAAGTATATGCCTTGGTTCACAGACAGTGTTCTAGAAACCACTGGACCATGGTCCAGTAGAATCAGGAATCCAGGTCCTACCGCTCTTCGTCTTTCCTCTGTGCGCTCTCTCTCTCTCTCTCTCTCTCTCTCTCTCTCTCTCTCTCTCTCTCTCTCTCTCTCTCTCTCTATCTATCTCTCTCTCTCTCTGTTTTGTTTTTTGAGACAGGGTTTCTCTATATAGTCCTGGCTGTCCTGGAAAGCACTCTGTAGAGCAGGCTGGCTGCAAACTCACAGAGATTCCCCTGCTCTCTTGTTAGTTCGGACTTCATCCATGCTGCCCAGCCTCTGCCCATTTCTCTACAGCCATGCTCGTGAGGACATTTGTCCCTCCTTTCCACACCCATCTGCTAAGGATATTTACTCATGGACTCTGTTTGCATGGTCTGTACACTGCCAGAGAGTACTTGAGCACTCCCAAAAGGGATGCTGGCCTTCTAGGCTCAATAAGTGTCTGACGCAAACTTATTGAGTATTTATTGTGTTAGAGATTTGAACACTTCTTCATGTGCAGTGTTTACCTCCTCCAGAAAATTCATATCTAGCCACCAGCAAGTTTATTACATAGTTAGGGGTAAACTAACATATACAATTCACTTTGAAATACATTCCTAAAATGATGGCTAGAGATGGGCAGATGTGAATAGACATGGACATTTGATTTTACTTCTTCCTTTCTGATTAGAGGCCTTAAGCTTGGTTGGGGTACTAGTTGGTTATGTGGGGGGGCGTAATTTGCTTTTGTTTTGTTTTTCTTTACTCTCTATTCTGGCTACGGTTGCTGCTGCTGTACTGAGCAGTAGTGGTGAGTCCTTATCTTCTTCTTGCTCTTAGAGTAGTGGCTCTCAATCTTCCTAATGCTGTGACCCTTTAATACAGTTTCTAATGTCATAGTGACCCCCAGCCATACAATTATTTCATTGCTACTTCATAACTGTAGGTTAATTGATATAAATCATAATGTAAGTATCTGATATGCAAAATATCTGATATATGTGACCCCTCCTGTGAAAGAGCCATTGGACCTGCAAATCGGCCATGATCCACAGGTTGAGAACCAGTCTTAGACAAAAAGCTTTCAATTTTTCACCATCAAGTACAGGGCTAGCAGTGGTCTTGTCCAGTATAGCCACTTATGAAATTAGTATACACTCCTATACCTAGTTTACTGAGCTATTAATCATGCAAAGACACTGACTTTTGTTGGAGACTTTTCAGCACCTACTGAGACAGTCCTATGCTAATCTTTTCTTCATTCTGCTACTGGAACTTATCACAGTTGATGACTGGTATATGCTTAAGGATCATGGTGTGAGATACTGTTATTGTGCTGCTGAATGCAGTTTCTCAGGACTCGGAGGAGAATGCATACATCAGTGTTCTCAAGAATGCTGCCAGTAGTTTTCCTGTTGCGTAATGTTCTTCTCTGGCATTTTCTTCGGGCTGTATCTTCTAACACAAGAGAAGAACTGTTCCCTTCACTTACATTTTTTAGAAGGATTTAATTCTTCCTTAAAACAGTGGAGAAAATCATTAGTGCAGCTCCCTAGCTTTGGGCTCTTTCCTGAGAGTTTGTGACTACTGATTAAATCTCCATCTCACTGTTGATCTATTTCTTATCCTATTTCCCATGCTCCACGGAAGTGTATGATCTAGGGATAAACCTCTCCTTTTATTATCTAATGTCTAATTGTTCACAGTGGTCTCACATCATCCTTTGTATGTATAATACAAGCTGTAATGGGTCTTCTTAACATAATTTTATTTACATTCTCCTCCTCAACCTGATTAGTCTAGTCAAAATGTGTTAATTTTCTTTTTTGAAAAAAGAAAACGGGGGGCTGGAGAGATGGCTCAGAGGTTAAGAGCACTGACTGCTCTTCCAGAGGACCTGAGTTCAATTCCCAGCAACCACATGGTGGCTCACAACCATCTATGATGACATCTGGTACCCTTTTCTGTATACTGTATACATAATAAATAAAATCTTTTAAAAAAGAAAAGAAAACCCTCTTAGTTTGGCTATTGCTTTTCCAATGTCCATTCTCTTTCTTCCTATTCTTTGAACTTATTTTCTCTTCTCTTTCCTTAAATACAAAGTTCTTCTGTTTACTTGAGATCAGGCTTCTTTGTTGTTGTTGAGTTGTTGTTAGGATTTCTCTAACAGTCCTGGCTGGCCTGGAACTCACTATAGACCAGCCTGGCCTCTGCCTCCCAGGTGCTACCATGCCAGGCTGAGATCATGTTTCTTAAGGTAGGCATGTATCCCTAGAAAGTGGCCTCTTAGGACAGCTTGGCTGCATTGCATAAGTATTGTATGTTGTATTTCCATACAACATACCATTTTGATCTGTCTCAAGAAATGTCTCACTTCTGTTTTGATTTCTTCCTTAGCTAACTGGTTGTCTGAAAGTATGTTGCTTAATTACCATGTTATTTGTGAATTTTCCTCCTATTATTTATCCCTGGTTTTATAACAGGTGGCCAGACAAGATAGTTCATTTGTCTTCAGTTTGTTAGGTTGGTTGTTGTTGTGGCTGAACATCTGATCTGTCCTGGCAAATGTCCGCTGGTGACACTTACCCCGTGTGCCACTTCAGTGGCCTTGTTGTTTGATTTGGGTTGGTGTTGGGTCAGGTGTTGTTATTGCTGCTGTTGTTTGGTACTATTATTAAGCTTTATATATAGATATTATAATACACATATTTATAATATATATATATTAGAGGGATTTTTCTTTGTGGCTACGTAAAACATCATACAAAACAACAGCCTAAATGCCTGAAATATTAACTCCAAGGAAAAGCTCAGGTGCATGCTGGGTGGGGGTGGGAGGTTGAAGGGGGCAGGCCGGTGATTCCAGCTATCAAGAGGCAGAGTCAAGGCCTACCTAAGCTTAAAAGCAAGTTCACAACCAACCCAGGCAACTTAGTGAAACCTTGTCTGGAACTTTTTAAAAGCTGAGTATGTAGCTTAGTGACAGAACACTTGCCTAGCATATGAGACAGCACAAAATGAAACTAAACCATTCACCTCATGGCCAGGGAGCCAAAGGTACAGAGGAAGGAACTGGGTCCCATAATTCTTTCAGGTCCTTTAGACCCTCCAATCACTTTGTCTTTTAGTTTCCCACTAGGCTTAAAGGTGATCTATACCATAGGGGAGTTCATCTGAATCTGAATATGAACCTTCACCAATGAGCTAGCCTTCCTCTATGCTCACATTACTGATTGAAGGTGAATTCCCTGTAGCATCCCTTTTAAAAGCATGCTCAGAGTGATGCCTTCCTCTGCTTTCCTTTGTCTGGGAAAATCCTGGTCTTACCTCCACCTCTGAAAGACAGCTTTGCCAGAGTGGAGTATCCTGGGCTAGCAGGTTTGTTTATCATTGGGCATTTTGAATATATAATCCCACCCTGTGAAGTCAGGGTTCTGTAGAGAATCTCTGGTAAGTCTTATAAAGCTCTCTTGTACAAGCTGCTTTTTGCTTCTGCTTTCAAAATTCTCTCTGGGTTTTAATGATGTGGTGAAGTCCAATGGGCTTGCGTTTCAGTGCCTTTCATTGGCTTGGAAGTTTTCAGTGAGCATTTCTCTAAACAAAGCTCAGTGGCTTTTCTCCTTCAGAACTCTTCTGTTTGCATATCCGTTCAGTTTGTAGGCCCCCTGAAGCCCAGAACCAGCTTTACTGGGCATTCTTTTTTTCTCCTGACTGAATAATTGCAAACAACCTATCTCAGAGTTCACTGGCTCTTCCTTCTGCTTGGAAGAGTCTATTGCTGAAGCTTCTAATGCAGTTTTTAATTCAGTCATAGTCTTCAGCTACAGAATTTCGGTTTGGTTGTGACTTCCATCTTTCTGTTAAATAGTTCTTTGTTCATGCCTTGTTTTATGTTGTCTGTCTGTGAATTAATTCTTGTTCACTGTTCACTAAGCTTCCATAAAACAATGAGTCTGAATCCTTCACGCAGGCCCCCATTTCTTTGGGATATGTAACTAGAACGTTCATGAACTCCTTTCTTTGGTCCGGTCGTGTTTCCTTAGTATTTCCTGTTTCCCGTGCAGTCTTACATTGCTCTCTCTACACAGTTTCGCTGACTAGCTTCAGAAGAACGCTCCTCTCAGGGTTTCTTAACTGGCTCCCTGTCACTGTGACAAAACACTGTAATAACCAAAAACAACTTGAGGAGAGAAGGGTTTATCTGCTTTGCATGTCCAGATCACAGTCCACTGTTGAGGATGTCAAGCATTGCCTGTTCCCCATGGCTTGCTCAGCCTCCTTTCTTACCCAACCCAAGACCTGGGCCCTCCTATGTGGATCATTAATCAAGAAACTGTACCATAGACTTGCCACAGGACAATATGGTGAAGATAATTCCTAAATTGAGGGGGTTCCTCTTACCAGGTGACTATAGTTGTATCAAGCTGATAAAGACTTGGCAGCAAAAGGGGACACTCTGACTTGGAACACAAAATACATTCTACTTGGAGCCCCTCTGCCAGTCAAGTCTGAGAGGAGAGATGTCTCCCTGATGCCTGCACAGCACAGGTGCCAAGAAGCTCCTGTCTACTTCCCCTAAGGCAAGAGCTTCTAAGTGTTCAAAGTCAAGTTCTGTCTCCCAAGCCAATGACGTCAGAACTAGTTGTCTGTGCACTCACACAAAATCTGCAAGGGCTATGTGCTGTATACAGAAAATGGAAAGATGACTTCATAGCTCACTTGCTTGTGGGAGCTACTGGAAGTACACCTGGGCCAGATGGGAGTATCTGCAAGTGATACATCCTATAAGACTCAAGGGCAGGTTTCTTGGTGAAGTCCACTAGGCAATTACTGCAAACACAGTCCTTTGTTGAATTCCAATTACTGGGGAGCCCTTCTCTTTTCCATATTCTATGCATTTGTTTGTTGTAATGGTATCTTCCTTCAAATCTCTTTTCCCTGCCCCCAGATCAGCACGTGACTGCTGCGGTGCTCTAGGTTAGTGGGGAAGAAGCGGACACAGCAGACCATGTGGCTAGCCCTTCCCTGCATTCTCACTTTCACTTCCAGGCAGAAATGAAAGGCTGATGCCAGCTAGACAGCAGCTCAGCAGGCAAAGGAACCCAACAATATCTGAGTTCAGTCCCCAGGATGAATGGTGGAAACAGAGCCTACTTACACACACACACACACACACACACACACACACACTACCAACACACCAGAGCATACCCATATGTATGCATGTATATACTAAATTTAAATTTTAAAAATAAGCAAACAGAACTCAAAAGCTGAAGGGGAACAGGACAGTGGGCAATACAGGCTTAGAGATCACCATGTCTTGGCTTCTTACTTTCTTCTGTGTGCATTTTTAAATTTTCACACCAGGTGCTGACATCTCTCCACTAGACACCCACACTAATGCAAAGGTCTCTTCTGTGGAATGAGTTGAAAGTCCTGATTCCCACTTTGCAAAGTCACAGCCATATGCTGTTCACTCTGTCACTTCCTCACACCCTTAGGGTCTCTCTATCTGTGTCATGCTCTTTAATCTAGATGGGAGCTTTGTGCCTGTTCTCCTTTGCTAGGGCTGAACCTACCCAGAGGTCAGAGTCGAAAGGGGCTAAAGATCCACATCCCCTGCTGGAAATCCTTTACCCTGGCTTACCCATGAAGTGAGATGATCAGGAACCAACAGGCTAGAGGCAGCTCCTTCACTAGACTCTTCACACCTCCACCCCACTTCAATGCTCCTCCCTGATCTCTCCACCCACTGAAGTCTTCATTTTCCTCCTAGGAGCCACCTCTCCCTCTCTGTCAGTCTACATTAGATCTCCTCTCCTTTCAGCAGCACAGCCTTGCTCACTGATGTGGGCCCCTTCACCTCTACAGCCCTCTACAGGGCTTACACAGCTAAGCGTAAGGCACAGTAAGTAGAAAGACACCGTGCATGCATGTGAGCTGCTGCTGGTCCATGATAATCTCTAGTTTCTAACATTGTAAAGCCAATGAGCAGTTGCCTTTACTCAACTTCAGGTTGTCCCAGGACTGATCTTCCTGAGCAGCTACTAACAGACAAGTGCCTTAAGACAGAACTGCCCTGTGGCCATCAGTGCACACACTTCCCATGAGCATGGCTGAGTTAAGAGTCACGATCATGCTTTAATTTGAGAAAATGTAGGCCAGAGCCTATTCATTACAAGTATAAACCAGGCTGTAAAGCAGATGATCTTCTATTAATCAGACAGCTCCAACTACTTGGAGGCCAGGCTTCCCAATGAGCACAGGCCAGCAAGCAGCAGGACCCACTCCGTGTGTGAGATCTCAGATCACATGCAGGCTTTGTTCTCCTCAGACCTTGTTTAAATACGCAGTCATCCTCCACGCAGCTGCACCAATGGTCCACACCATTTACCCTTCCTTACAGAATCTACTGGGAAGTAAAGGAAAGAAAGAAGCAATAATGTTCTGGACTGTCAAAGTCTCCATGCAGTGAAAAGGCTTTCTATAGATCTAGAGGTTAACAAAATTGTTCTCACCTACTTCAACAGAGTCAGTATAAAAGCATCTTCCTTAACTCAATCTTTCCATAAGGTATTAAAACATTTTACTAGAATTTACAACCTTTTAAGAGAATGTATCTTTTTTTTTTTAAGTTATTAGTACATGTACTGACTATGAGTCTGAGCATGTGAGTACAGTGCCCACAGAGACCAGAAAGGGAGTCAGATCTCTGAGCCTGGACTTATAGGGAGTTGAGAGTCTCCCAATAAAAATGCTGGGAACCAAACTCAGGTCCTCTGTAAGAACAGCAGTGCTCTTAACCACTGAGCCATCTCTCCAGCCCTAAGTACACAAGCTCTAAGGCAAGTAGGGTGACTCCTCTACCATCAAACCTTATGCCATCGTTTTACATCCTACCCACCTCTGTGCCTGGTCTCCAGCACCACCATGAGGCACATGCTGCCCTCCTTACACAAGCTGAAACAGAATGTACTTTTGGCCCATCCCAATCCGTCTAGGCCATCACCATTTTCTACAACCAGAAGCTCAAGATTTGGGAAGGAAGGAAAGAAAGAAAAGAGGAAGAGGAGGAGGGAGAGAGGAAAGGAAGGAAGGAAGGAAGGAAGGAAGGAAGGAAGGAAGGAAGAAAGAAAGAAAGAAAGAAAGAAAGAAATCTGCAGTTTCAAATGACAGCTTTATTCTACCTAGGAGGGAAATAGCACTAATAACAACAGGAAAAAAAAGAAAGGAAAAAAAAAAGAGGACCTTCCAACACAGCCAACACCAAAGAGTGAGTTTCCGTGGAATCAGCTAATTTTCATACTTAAAATATTCCAGCGAGTTAGCCTGTCCTTCACTTCACTGACTTTGCCAGGATGATGGACGGCCCCTTCTCCCTCAAATGGATTGCCAAACAGCATATTATTGGGGATTTCCTCTAAAAGGCAATTGGAGGTTCCTGCTACACAATTTATAGGTGCATTGTTTCCATTTATTTTAATTTTATTTATAGCCTTCTGTCCAGAGCCGTTGGGCACAGGCAGCTGTAAATCAGAGACCACAGACAGTGTGCTTTGTTCCTCTGTTGATGCTCAAATATCAGGGAATTGTTTGGAAAGCTCTAATCTGAATACTAATTACTTTTTCAATCAGACCATGGGTGTGAACTCCCCTTTAAAAACTACACAAAAACACTGCACAAAACAAAATTTCATTATCTAACATTCATAATCCTGAACTGAAGGACACTGGGAGTTGGCCTACTTGAGAAGGGATGCCACCCACTGAAGGGTCACACACTCCAAGACTGGGGGTTTAATTGCATACACAACTCCTGGATGACCTTCATGAGCTTCGGCTCCTTCAACTATTAAAGTAGTGGCAAAATGAATTTCTGCTAGAGAGTTAGTGTCCATCAAATGAGAGCCTGGAGCAGTGTCCAGGAGTGACCCTTCATTCCAGGGTCCCGCAAGTGTCAAGCTAGTGTTGGGAGACCTGTCAGTGCCCACTAGACTTTCTCATCCATTACTACCTCAGGTCTCATGCTACCACAGATCCAAGTGTCTGCCACTAAATGCCTGGGGCATGCCCAATCTGATCCTTCTCTCATGGCCTCTTCCATAACATCTACTTTAATGCCAAACCCAAAAGTATGAACTCTCTACTGACCATACAGTTCCCCAGGCAACAGCTTCCAAATACTTCTGATCTCACCAGAAACCACTCGGAGTCTCCTACTGCACAACACACTGCTCAATTCTCAGCACTTACTACCTGGTTCACCTTTCCCAGTATGCCAAAGTGAACTTTCTGGAAATTATCACTTGGGGATTACAGTCTTTTAGACAGTCCAGGTGGTAGCCTGCATCCCTGTTGCTAAGGACGGACCTCACTGTAAAAGGATTAAGCATCTCATCTGCTGATGTTGGTCTTGGCTGGAGGCCAGTAGGTAGTAGGAAGAAAGTGGTGGTGACATACAAGGTGTCCTGGCAAGGCTTTGAGAGGCACTGGAGCTCCACCAGCTCCCTGTTTCCACCCTCTGCCATGAGAACACCGTTCCAGACCAGGCCTGCAGCTTCAAACTTGGGCCCAGAGTGAGAAGACACACAGAGCTTTTACAGGCTCCAAGACCCCTCCCAGAGATAACAACTGCTGTCACCCAAGAATAATGTGGCCCTGCCCTCAGGAGACTGTGGCTCCTGAAAGCAGCTAGGTACAAATAGGAAGTGACCAGAGATGAATATCTAGGGACAGCTCCGGGAACTGGCAACCACGGACTCCATAAAGAAACCCTTTACAACTCTGCTGGCCCTGAGTGCCTCTCCAGAATCCACACACATTCCTGCCTCTGGAGAACCACTCTTGACACCCTAAGTCCATGCTCAACCCCACTTCCCATTGACTCTTCCCAGACCTGCATTCTCACTGACAGGGGTACTACCTGACTCTCAACCAACTGGCAGGACCAAAGATAAGAGTCTGCTTGATTTTCCTTTGTCTCCTGCGCCATTCATGAACAGGGTCTGAGCCTGCATATGTGGTTTGTTCTGTTGGTTTGCGTTTTACATAACATTCCATTGTTCAAAAATACTGACATACTTGGTTCATCTAAACACTTTTTATAAAGCACTCAACCCCAAAGCTCTGGTCTTCAAACAAGAAGAGGCCATTTTTAGAAAGAGAGGATAAGATGACCTCAGAAACCTACTGTGGAGACTACAAGCCAAGAGACCTTTGGGAGGCACAGAAATGCCACTGCCCCATCTCGATGAATAATGACTAAATTACCATTCTCTACCTTGGGCAAACAGGCCATTGTAAATGCTTATTTTATGACTCAGTGTTTCATAAATTATGCAGGGAGATTCTCTTAAGTGGCCTTCCTCTGGCCTTCCAGATGCAGCATTAATTTGGCAGCAATGTTAAGTAGACGGATCCACTCCACGCTGGTAAGTCTGTTAAGACTTGTGTCTCAGCAGTAAAAACCAGAGCTGACTTTACAGCCCACAGAGAACAGTGGAGATACCATAGGGCAGCCCTCACCAAATCTTCAGTCACTAGAAAGGTGAGAGTCCACACAGCATGTTCAAGTTCGCTGCGAGACTGTCTCTGTGCACCAGAAATGATAAGATGTGAAGATAATTAACAGCCTTATCCTTGGGAGCTCACAAGCCAGATCACAAGCAACTATGAGCATGTGTGACATGACAGCACAAATGATGTGCTGGGATTGGAGAAGGCCAAAGTTAATTAACTGGTTGATTAATTATTAGATGCCAGTGAGAGGAGGCATGGTGTGACAATGTCTCAGTTACTTTTCTTGTTGTGATGAAACACTGCAACAGAGCACTTAAGGGAGGGGCAGGCTTACCTGGCTCCCAGCTTGAGGTTCTGGTCCAGCGTGGTGGCGGCAGGCCTGATGACAGAGGCTTGAGTCAGCTGGTCACGCTGTACCCACAATCAGGAAGTGAATAGGAATGAATGCTTGTGCTCAACTCACTTTCTACACTTACATAGTCCAGGACCTCAGCCAAGGGAATGATGCCACCCACATTTAGGGAGAGCCTTCCTGCCTCAAGTAACCTAAAGACCTGAGAGTAGCTGAGGAAACAGGGGAGATGCGATCAAATTATACTATCTGTCTAAAAAATTACTTAAAAGTATTTTTGCAGAAAAGAAAGCTCATCACAGGTACGTCTTAATCTAAATAGGTCCTCACAGGTGTACATGGAAGCTGATCTCATCAGTGACTCTAGGTCCTGTCAAACTTACAGTTATTAACCAGCACAGAAGGGTCTAGAATCACAGGCAGAAACAAGGATGCTTTGGGCTGGTTGTCACTACAGGAAAGATGCTAACCCTGGTCCTGTGAACCTGGGAGTTTGCTCACAGTGTCAATGTATCAGGTTCCTTGTCTAAGGAAGAGAGGTTGTATCAAGTAGAAAAAAAAAAATGATATATGAGGCACTCAGGACAAGCCCCAACACATAGGAAATAGACGCAAGGTGAGTGAGTGTGTGTGTGTGTGTGTGTGCAGCTCTTTCAAAAAGAAGAACTCACATGGCTAACTGAGGGGTGCAGAGCAGCCAGAAATGAGCCAGAAGCTATGTGAAGGCCAGAGGAAGAGAGGTCTGGCCTCTTGCCCCGGGGAAAGGAGTTTGAACTTCACTTTGAACTCCCAAACAGGACCTAGCTAAAGGCAGTAGCTAAGGTTGCAGACTTATGTGGTTCAATTCCAGGAGAGACAGACGGGAAGACTATGCACAGTGGCTCAAGGCCAAAGGAATGTAGACTCAAGGGACAACGTGGGGCAGAGAGTGAAATGCAGGAGCCACCGAGGACGAGGGCATCCAGCAGAACAAGAACACTTAAGAACACAGGAAACACTCAGGGCTGCCTTCCTCCTCCACTCCCACCCTGTCTCTCTCCAGGCCCAGCCCAGCCTCTCGTCTTAACTCCAACAGATGTTATTAGGATGTTATGAGCCTGAGGGAGGAGAGCCGTTTGGAACAAATGGGAAACTGGCCACAAACAAGATCTCTGCTGCTAGGAGACATAAAGAGCCCCAGAAGCCCCTTGCCACCAGGCTTCCAATTGCCTAAAGTGGCCAACAGGAGGCCTCAAGTGGGAAAGGCAAGAGCCTCTTTGGGGGAAAACACAAGAAGGAGTGGGCCCAGGGCTGTGGGGTGTCATGCCCTTGTGTGGTTCAAGCCTGCCCCTTCCAGTTCACAAATGGGATTAAATGATTCCGACTTTCTTATGGCCTTGTCTTCTCCCTTCCTTGAAGCAAGGGCAACAAAACTCTACAGAAAACCTCTACTGCTCCTCGATAGAATACTACCCATTCCAGGAAGCTCTATATGAGAGAGTAGCCAAACTAGTCACCCTCAAGAGAATCCACTCAATGATCAAGCCAAGGAATGTTTTGAGGTAGAAGAAACACCCATACCACCTGGGCAGGTCATCTCCTGCAGTGACTGAGTGTGCTTATTAGCAGGCAGGCCTCCGTGGTTCCAAGGCTACCTACCATTCACCAAGTATCATTTGGATGGCTATGCTGAAAATAGGGACCTACAAGTGGACACAGTGGCACACACTTAGAATCCCAGACCCAGAAGGACGAGGCAGGAGAGGCCTAATTTGGGGCCAATCTGGGCTTACCTAATGCTTTCAGAACAGCTTGGACTACAAAGTAAGACCCTGTCTGGGGGGGTAAAAGGATAACACGAGCTGGGGTATTAGCTCCATCAGTAAAGTGCCTACCTCTCAAGTATAAGGACCTGAGTTCAACCCCCAACAACAAGGCATGATAGCACTGACTTGCAATTCCAGTACTAGAAAACTAGAAACAGGCTAATCCTTGATACTCACTGCCCAGCGAGCCTAGCCTACTTGGAAAGTTCTGTGTTAATAAGAGACCCTGTCACCTGAGAAATAACACCTGAGGTTAACCTCTGGCCTCCATACAGGTTTCGATGTGTGCAGGGACATACATACACAAATCGTATTCCCATGAGAAAGGAATTGAGAATTCACGACAAGGTGAGTGGTGTAGTCACACTGAAACACAACGTTCATTCACAGTGAGAAGGCCATGCCCTGCAGAAGAAGCAGCCCACAGTTCTCTGTCCTGAGACTGCTCACCAGCATCCGTACTGCACTCACCTGAGTGACAGCAGCCTGCGCACCAGGAACACTGTAGGACACAGATTATAACCAAGTGTTGCTGCTGAGCTGTGAAACTTATAAATAGACTGTGAAGAACATTTTAACATAATTTGCTTTCCAGGCACAAAGAACCACGTCAATCAACTCTACACCCCAACAGAGGCAAGAGACTCTGTTGATGGCTTTCTGGCAAATTGGGGGGAAAGGATTTTACAGTGAGTTAATCTGTCTTTAAAATTAAAAAATAAAAAAAAATAAATAAAAAGAAAATGGAATCTGGAACTGGATCCCAGGATCCTGATCATGGGAAGAGGTCATCACTCTGACAGGCAGCAATGCAGCATGTGTTAACTCTGGAACAGACTCTCAACTAACAGCCAGAAGCTTTGGGCTCTTGGTACAGCCTCTCCCAGAAGCATCATGAAGAACCAGCTACCAAGGAAGGCCAACTGTGGAAAGCTGGCAAGGACAACTGAGATAACTCCACCTCTTGCATATGGCAGCAGCTGCTGGGGAGCCTGTGTGACATCTAGAAAGTGTAAAAAAAAACTTCTAAGCAAAGGAAGCCTCAGGAAGGCAGAGTCACACACCTCCTAACTTGAGGGAACTCGACTCAGAAATGACTGTACTTACTCTAGAGCCATTTCCATTTTTAAGCAATTCACAGAGCAGAGCAACCAGCATGCCAGAGAAATCAGCCAGGGGGGCATCTGCTGGCTGGGCCTTCCTGGAGCTCCATAACCAAGGGTGCTTTATTACCACAAGGCTTCATTGCTACAGTGACATTGATTACCATTTTAATTTTTCAAAAATCAAAATGTACAGACTTCACAATCAATGAGCAGATTTACCAGGCCAGCACTTTGTGTTCTAGCACAATTGATCTCACTTAAGCTTCCCAGAAACTCTGCAAGGTGGAGAGGTGCTCATTAACCTCACTGCAGGAAACAGCACCTACAACAGGCCTGGCCTTAGAGGGCAGAGGCGGACTCGGGCCAAGCCTTCCTTTCCAGAAAGGGTGGCTGAGGCAGTAGGAATCAACCCAAGTGCTTATGCAAATGTGTGGTCTAAAGCTGCCTTTTTAAAAGGGACCACCCTAAGCTACAAGCAAATCTCTGGGCTTCCTGAAGACACATGTCAGTCACTACACAACTTAGTATGAGGTGGGACACAGAAGAACAGTAGGAAGAGAGACAAGAACCTGGAATTAGGGTCAGTGAAATAGATGTGACAACTGAGGTGTCCCTTAAATAGGTATGATACCCAAGAGGGAGGTCTGTTGGGTGTGAATCCTGTCTCCTGCCTCTAATGTTAAATGAGTATAACAGCATTCCAAGGATCTCTGTGAGAGTTCAATGCCAAGTGTGCTGAGCCACACAGGCACAGTTCTGCCTTAGGGACCCCACACACCAGGGGCTTGTCCTGTAGGTCACTCACAGGAGTCCAAGTGTTTATGGTTCACAGGCATCTAGTCCCTTCCCAGCATGAGGGCTGGGCTCTATAAGGAGCTCAATGGTCAGCCCAAGCCAGACATTATAATCTGAGGCAGAATGTGATGGTGTTAGCTGTCAAACTGACAGAATCTGGGACCACTTGTTGATGCCTCAGGGAAATTACCTTCATTATATTAATTGATGCACAAAGTCCTGTGTACGGGTGAGACCATTCCCTGGGCAGGGGATCCTACTGGATAAAATGTACACAGCAAGCCTAGAACCAGCTGGCATTCATCCTTCTGTTTCCTAGTGTGGATGCAATATGACCAGGTGCTTCGCGCTCCAGCTGCCCTGACTTCCCCTTCATGACAGACTATACCTTCACTTGTGAGCTGAAATAAATGCTTTCTCCCTGAAAATACTCTTTCTTGGGGCATTTTATCACAGCAACAGGAAAAGAAACTAAGACACAGGAAGGGTGTACATTCAGGACCAGCCTGGGATATACAGAAACCAGACCTCAAAAACAATCATGGCAATAAGGATAACAACAGTAATCAATCGGAAAACTGATAACAAATGCAGAGATTCATGATGTGTAAGCAAAAAGATGTGGTCAAATCTTAAAATATGAGTGTCCTTTAAAGCGAAGAGTTTCTATATGGTAATTATCCCAAGAAAACAATCAGAGAGCAGAGCAAAGATGCCAGCACCAAGATGCTGAAAGCCCTGTCTGGCAGGAAAACTTGGGGACAAAACAAATACATAACAATAGGGGGTGTCTCTATAAACAGCAGCAGCGGCTCTGTGTGGTTATTAAATGTTTGCTTGCAGAAAGACGTCTAATCATGCAGAAAGCAGAGGGTTATTATTAATTGGACAAAGAACAGTGACAGCCTCACAGCCTAGATGAACTTCTGCTTGAAAAATATTTTCTCATAGTACGTATTTAATATGTATGTGTGAGGGCCATTCTATTGAAAACCATTCACTGTGATCTTTGTGGAGAGGATTCACGTAATTCATATCAATGGAGGGACCAGCATTCTCCGCAGCCAAGAGAAAAGGACAGGAACAGTTGGGAACCACAAAGCTGCTCAACTCTGTAAGGATGCCTGTCCCTGACACCCCAGACTTCAGTAAGACCCACAGCATACACAGAAACCTTATTTTAAAGTAAGACATGAGTACCACCCATTTTTATAGCACAGAAGTATGTGCCAACCCAAGGAGGTCAGCCCAAGGGCAAGAAGAGTTCTGTGCAGAACACCATGTGATGCCAGGGTTCCTGCCCTGCAGACAGGCCACCATGCCCCCTGCCACCTATTCCTCCACTGTACCTCAGACGCTCCACTGGTATCCCAAACTTTATATGCCCCCCAAAACCTGCTCCACAAGTGCCACAAGTACCAGTAAGTAACCACACTGACCAGCCAACATCCAGCCACAGGCTGACAGTCACTCTCAAAGGTCTTTCTCCAATTCCCCACATCCAGTCCATAGCAAGTCCCTTCTCTAGAGCTCTGAGAGACTCTCACAGGCTGCCATGTTTCGCACTGCCTTCCACGGCCCATTTCTTACCCCACAGTCCCCTTGGCTTCCTACCAGCCTCCTAAGTAATCTTCCTGCCAGCAGCACTTCCAGGAAACTTAAATCTCTTCCTGACACTGGTTAAACCCTCCCCCTGCCCCCCCAGAGCCAGCCTGATACCCAACCTCCCCAGACCTCATCAACACATGGCTCAGCCCTGATGGCTACACAGCCTTCCTCACTGCACTGCAGCCACGGCAGTCTTCTTCGCAAAACCTGTCAGCACAGTAAGTTACCCCAAATAACCACAGGCTGGACTCCCCAGCTTAAATATCACTTCAGGAGGAAGCCCAACCCAATCGCCTGGGTAAGGAGACACTTGACCCATACGACTCCAGTCCTGTGCTATCTAATACAGATGCCACCGAAAACATGGTCCAACTGAGGTGTGCCCTACATTTGAAACACAGACTAGGCTCCACGGATGGGATACAAAAGGAAGAGTATAAGTTGCCTGGAATGGTTCTTATACCAAGTGCACATTAAATTATGTTGTGATAGTATTTTTATTTACTGGGCTAATTAATAAAATGTTAAAACAAATCTCCCTGCTGCGAGGCACTTCCTAAACAGAAGATTCCACAAGACCGGGAAGAGTCGGGGGGAGAGGGAACTGCAGTTGGGATGTAATGTGTGAGAAAACAATAAATTAAAAATTACGTAAATTAATAAATGAGATCCCACACAACACATATATAGGAGGGACCGTCTAACCTGAGGCAGGACTGCCCTCACTACTATGCTGTCCCAGTGCCATTCCCTCCCTTTGTGCTGATAATGGCCTTGCTTTCTAAGTAGGTGAGGGTCCCTGCCAAACTCCCCAAGTGCATCTAATTGTGGAACAGCACCAGGACATCGACAATGAGAGAACTTGAGCTAAGCTGAGCTCAAGAGGGGGAAGAGGCCACAAGAAGCAACTCAGTGGCATGGTCAACATTTACAAAGCACTATTATCAGAGGCATCAAGTCCTCAGCACAAGGCTGCAGCAAATAGTAGGCCTGGTGTCAGCATGCCACTGCCATGGGCAGTCTGCTTGCTGAGCAGTGTACCTCGGGCCTCTCTAGTTGGCTTTCCATAGTGTGCTGGCCCTGGTGCTGACTGTCCTTCATTGCCACTCTAGAATGCTGATTCTGCCCATGATTCTTGGTTTGCTGGCCCTACCTAGTGTTGATGATGCTTCTCATAGAGATCAGATTCTACCCATAATTCTGAGGTGGAAAACAGAAAATTTTCACATGTGCCCAGCATGTCTTCACCAGCTGACTTGAGCCCCACCAGCCAGGCCTCCAGGGTTCCATTCCTGCCAAGCCCACTCTAACCAACTCATCTGTGGGATAATGCTTTTGTAAACTGTAAAGATTGGTCACTCGTATTGGTTTAATAAAATGCTAATTGGCCAGTAGCCAGTCAGGAGGTAGAGGTGGGGTGACTAGACTAGGAGAATTCTGGAAAGAGGAAAGAAAAAGACACAGTCACCAGCCAGATACAGAGGAAGCAAAATTAAAATGCCTTCCTGAGAAAAGGTACCAAGCCACGTGGCTAAATATAAATAGAAATATGGATTAACTTAAAGTGTAAGAGTTAATTAGTGATAAGCCTGAACTACCAGCTGAGCATTTATAATATTAAGCCTCCAAGTCTATTATTTGGGAAGCAGCTGCTGGGTATTTGGGAACTGGCAGATGAGAGAGAAACGTCTAACCACACTCATCTTCTTCATCAACTCATCCATGGACAGTGTTGGCCATTCCATTCTAGAGACAATGAGAGACCATACCCTCTCTGACTTCACCTATACAGCCTCTAAAGCCAGGCACCAACGCTCCCACATAACAGTATTGCCCACAGCCAAGGCCTGGCACACCACTGGGCCACAGAAACCTGACACTGCTGACTTGACACACTCCTCAGGCAACTTATCTTGGGGCTATTTCTCCTTCAGCTCTTCCTTACCGGCTTCCTGATGGCTCAGTGGTTAAGAGCACTGACTGTTCTTCAGGAGGACCTGAGTTCGATTCCCAGCATCCACATGGCAGATAACGACTGTCTGTAATTCCGAGATCTGATACCCTCACACAGTTATACATGCAGGCAAAACACCAATTCACATAAAAAATAAAATAAAGAAAAGCAATGGCCTCCCCCCCTCCACATTCAGGGAGGTTGTGAATTTCAGGTTGTGCATGGTTCCCGGCACAGCAGCTCCAGGGCAGGCTCACAACTAACAAGCGCACCTTTCCATCCTCAGCACCCTGAACCGGGCAGCAGCATAAGAAATGTTTGCAAATAAATGAGAAGACAAGTCAATGAGCAAACAGATGAATCAATTAGTGAAGAGTAAATAAATTAACTCAAATGAGAATTGGCTGCAATCTTATTAAAACTGCCTACTGACCTTTGAGAGTCCAGGAAATGCTGTGCAGAAAACCCTTGGCAAAGGCACACAGCAAAGCAGGCTCACAAGTGCTGGGAGACAGCAGCAGAGTCCAGATAAATTGCTGTGCACCTTCAATTCAGAGCACCCATAGAGAGGAGGAGGAAGAGCAGAGAGCATGAGTCAGCAGCTGCGATCATCAACCTACCCAGGAACGCCAGGGAGCTGCACGTACGAAGACAAGTGACTGGCAGTAAGCCTCTGTTTATCAGCAAGTCCTCTTGAGGACTCTTGCTATGAGGCCCAGAAGGCCTCAGATGGTTTCAGAGGTGCCTGGGACAGCAGTAACCACAAGCAACACTGGAAACAAGTTGTTTCCACATGAACAGACTGGCTTAAGAAACATGAGTCTATCAGCTAAGAGAGAAAGGACCATTTTAAAGCATATTGCAAAGGCACTGACATCATGTATTCTAGGAAAATCAGTGCCACAGGAAAATCACATCAAGGCCAAGATGGGCTACAAAGGCACATCCAATTGGACCGAACACAGGGCAGCCTGCTGCGGCCACTGCATAGTAAAAACTACAGGCATCTCCATCTTTACTCCTGAGGATACAGCACTCAAGGAAGGTCACATCCAGAAGCCTCAGGCACATCTAAGTCAGCCATTCCTCAGAGTGTAACCTTGGCCCAGTTTGTTACCCATCTGGCCCAATCTTTCATCTTAAAATGGGGTGTTGAAAGAAGCAATGGAGAAATGCATATGAAATACTTCACACACCCCAGATTACAGTTAGCATTAAAATATATATATATATATACACATACATATATATATATATCAGATACTGCTGTGGGATTATGCTCTTATACACTGTAAATACTTGTCAATCCTATTGGTTTAATAAACGTTGAGTGGTCAAGTAGCTAGACAGGAAGTAGGCAGGCAGACTAGGAGAATTCTGGGAAGCCGAAGAGCAGAGAAACAGATGATAGCGAGATGCAGAGGAAGCTGGATGAGAATGCTGCACTGAGCAGAAAGGTACCAAGCCACATGGCTAAACAAAAATAGAAATATGGGTTAACTTAAAGTATAAGAGTTAGCAAATAATAAGCCTGAGCCATAGGCCAATCAGCTTGTAATTAATATAAGCCTTTGTGAGATTCTTTGGGACTAAGGGACTGTGGGTCCAGACCTCAGGGATAGGTCAGGCTAGAAACTTCTTATTACAAGATACTATCATTTTTTTATTAGTATGCTCAGTGTTGGCTAAATTCTAAAAACCAAAAGTTAGTTGGGTGTCATCTGAGACAAACCTGAGATAAAGCAACCACTTGGGAGGCTGGGGTTCAAGGCTAACCTAGGAAAGAGAGATGCTGTTTCAGATAGATACAAGAGAAGGGCTGGAGGGGTTACTCAGTGGTAGAGTGCCTGCCTGGTTCTATCTTCAGTGCTGCCAATGTGGTGGGGCAGGCGGACATGTGGTAAAAGAGGGGCCGGGCATGGAGGCTGAGGTGGGAGGTAATAGCAGAGATTAATTAACACTCTACAAGACATAGGTCGAGCTACTCTGCACCAGCAACTGGTGAAAGAAGACAAAATGTCTCCCAAGTGTGCAAAAGCTACTTGGAGATATAAGCACCATGGCTCTTCTAAGGGACACCAGGGCCTCAAGTCAGTTCCATGTCCTGATCTCAACACAGATACCCAAGCCATGTCACCATCCCAGAACTCATACATGTTCAGATCTCATTCTGACGCAGGAGGTACCCCCTCCTTGAACTACCCTGACCTGCTCCAGTCCCTAGTCACAATGGAGCTCAACCCAAGTCATGGTGGGGCTCAACTTGGATCAAAGTAAAGATTATTCCTGGCTGGAAGGTCACCTGGCAAGAGAAGCCACGCAGCACAGACACCATATATGCAGCCATTCTTGAGACAGATCACACCCCAGCCACGACCACATCAATACACCACTCCCTCACTGCCTTCCAAGAACTGCACACATACCAGTATGTGCCTCTTCCTTCATGACTCTGCCGCAACCACCTACAACACACCCGTCTTCCTGCCTTAGGAAATGCTCTACATCCCTAATGCCCAGCCTCAGGGGAGCCCATAGCATACTATAGCTAAATGAAGTAATCTCCACTCTTAATAACAGCATTTTCCTTCCACCCTAAGAAAATGAAAAAAAAATTAAGATGAAAATAAGATTTCTCTCAGAAAAAAAGTCAGTCGTACTAGCCAAAGAAACTTTGAAGTCTCATATGACATAACCATAAAATAAATGCTGCACCCACACTGAGGATCAGAACGGCTCTGCTAAGTGGGTGTTAGATGTTACTGCTTGCTTTAGGTAATGGAGATGGTTTGCAAGCATAGGAAACTAGAAGCATTTTAATGGCTTCTGAGAGAACCAGAACACAAAGGAAGTGCAGTTTTACTAATCCCATAGACATTTATTCAGAAAAATATCCACGGACAAATGGAAGAAAGGACAGGGCTCTGTACAGTTAATGGTCTGAGCTGGAAGAGCCTTAGAGCATGGACAGAAACAATGATAGTCAGCGCCCTGCGCTAAGACTACAGGGGACAGACAACAGGCCACATGAGTCACCAGGGGCAGCCTGGACACAGAAGTAGATCTGTAAGGTGAAAGACCAGACAACCACACTCATCAGAAAATGACTGGCAAGGAACTAACAGGAAGAAATTTTAGAGCAGGTACAAGATTACCAAACAGACAAGTGAGGATTTGGAGGGGTCAAAGGAAACGGAGTACAGTCCCCACATCTGACAAGATATTAAGTTCAAGAAGGTCATCTCAAAGTTTGAGCTGCTTGCCCACACTTCCAGATTACAGTGAGTCTGTCACAAATTCCTCACCTCCCCAGTCCCTGAAACCCATTTCTAAATGGTTCTAGAGAACCAAGACAAAGGCCTGGAAGGCACCAAAATGACTGCCAGAACTGGTTCCAGGAAGAGCTGTGCTGGCCCCTTGAGTCAACTGGGAACAGTGGCTGAGAAGACAGACCCCTGGGCTAAGTAAGTAGCCAGTGTGTGTGATCCCTGGGGCCTGTGTGGTTCAAGCGCCAGTGTCCCTTCTGTGGCTTGTGATCCTCGTGATTCATGAACAGCTCCTAAGTTCTCTCTGCCACCAGCCAGCTCCAAAGAGCCTCATTATACCCAAGCCTGCTGTGACTACAGGGTGCGCAGAGAAGAGAGGACCGGTGTGTGGAGAAAGAGCAGGCGGGAGGAGGCAGCAGCAGGGGAGAGATGCTTCCGCCAGAACCAAAATGGCAGCACAGAGGGAGTTCCAAGCAGCTGCGGGTGTGGGCCCAAATAATTCACTTGCTGCTGAATTTCCAAGTGTCACCTACATGTTGCTACTTCCAGACTTCCAGCAGAACTATCACAAAGAGGCCTGACTAATCTCCCCCAAACACAGTTCTGGTCATCTTCTTCTCCCCCCCCCCAAAAAAAAATGGCTACTGGATAACCCTAGAACAAAGCTCAAGTTTGAAAGGCTTTCAGATCTTCACAACCATCTGTAGCAATTCCTTAGTTTACTGTCAGAGAAACTGAGACAAGGCATAGTGTCGGTGGTGAGAAAGAAGGTCTGAGGCTGCAGAGGCAGGTCTGAGAACGTCAGTACGTCCTCTCCACCTCCAGTCGTCTCTCGGTGGCACACCAGCTCCCTCAGAACCAAATGCTTGGCCCACAGCCAGCTGACTCTCAACACTGCCCATGGTTTTTGTCACAGAACCAACCCTCACACAAACTGGCCAACTAAGATTGGCTCTCTCAGGCCCACCTCCTTTCAAGGGCTGCTCTAGCAGTGGGGTGAGCCTACGACTAGGAACGACTGACACCATGCACACAGTGCTTGCACAAAATTCTAAACCACCGGGTACTTCGTCCTCGGTCCCTGAGCTATATACCGGCCTGGCCCTCTTTTGCTAAACTGCTTCCCCACAGGGATGGCCTTGTCCTATTTTCCAGTCACTGCCATCACACTCAGAAAGAAGACAAGAAATTCACCCACAAACACCAGCCTCAGTAAAACACTCAAGTCACATCACCTTCCAGCACAGGTCAGGCCTGGGCAAGCAGCTACATTATGTGTGAAGAGTATTGTAGCCTGCGCCCTCTTCTGGGCATGTCCGACAACAACACCCCCAGCTCCCAGCCAGGCAGCTCCTCCCCCTCCAACCACAGCCTTTTCATACAAGCCTTAGCTCTCACCCATGCTAGCATTTGGCAAAACAAGCTCCCTTAGACGACTCCTGCCCAGCACATATCTGCTATGGCACATGTCCAGGGAGCCTGGGAAGAACCCGGCTCTCGCACTGAGTGTGTGAAGCCACTCTCAATTACGCCATTCTTTCCCTAAGATTTACTTGTTTTTAGTGTATGTGTATGGGTGTTTTGCCTGCATGTATGCCTGTGTACCACATGTATGCAATGCCTGAGGAAGCCAAAAAGGGGGGTTGGGTCCCAGGACTGGAACTACAGATAGTGGTGAGCCTCCACATGGGTGCTAGGATTCAAACACGAGTCCTCGAGAAGGCCAACAAGTGCTCTTAACTTCTGATCCATCCCTCCAGCCAACTATGGCTTCTTAATAGCTGAAACTGGACTAGGTGGTGTTACACTAGACCTAGAAATACTAGGCAGTGCTACAGTGGGCATGAACAGCCCAAAACAAGTGACTAAGCTACATTCCAAACTTACCCAGAATGCTTAGTCTTCCCACTAAGCCCCAAGTCCTGTGCAAGAGACAGCCTGACAGAGCAGCACAGGCAGGGACTGTGTCGGAGAATGTGGCCTCAGTCCCCATTTCTACCAGAGAACCTGATCTTAAGATGTGAAGTACCGAGCTGGAGAGATGACTCAATGGTTAAGAGATCCGGCTGCACTTCCAGAGGACCCGGGTTCAATTCCTAGCACACACATGGCGGCTCACAACTGTCTCTAACACCAGTTCCAGGGGACCCGACACTCATGGCAAAAACACCAATGCACGTAAGGTAGAGTTAAATTTTTAAAAATTAAAGATGTGAAGTACAACATCTTTAAGGAGGCTGTAGTGGTTTATGTTCGGTGCTACCTGGCTGTGCAATCACACAGGAGACACATCTTCAAGTGTGTCTGTGAAGGTGGTCCCAGACGGATCTTAACTAAGATCCATCCTGAACAAGAGCAATAGCATCCCATGGTCTGGGGTCCCACAATGGAATAAAAAAAAAAAAAAAAGAATAAAAGGGAAGCCAGTTTAAACACCAGCATTGGTCTCTGCTTCATAAGCTACAAAGTGACCAGCTGCCTCATTTTACAGCACCATGTGCCCCCGACCATGATGGTCAGTAAGCCACGAGAAACTCTTCCTTCCATAAGCTGCTTTCATGGGTATTCTGCCACAGCAGGAGGAAAATAACTAATAAGATGGAAGGGTACCAGGCTGAGCATCAAGATGGTGCAGGAAGACGTCATCTGCCCACCACAAAGGGAAGAGCACGTGGACTAGGCCCAGTTTCCACTTAGCATCTCAGTGCTGTGCACGTGCTACCCTCAGCCTTTTGCCGTCCTAGATGTCAGTGGCAGAAGTGATTGGTGCCCTGTGGTCCCCACAGGCCCTACATGAGAAGGAAAAAATGACAAACCATCAGCAAGGAGTAACTGGATTCTTAACAAGAGAGCACTGTGATGGTGCGGAGCACCAAAGAGGACCCCCAGGACACAGGAAAGGTCCTCTCTTTATTTGATAGTAAGAATGAGAGATCCTCAGTTGTATTGTTACAGAAATCATAATTTTACGGAAACCTTCTCAGATGACAGACCAGCTGTCAATCTTCTGCAGGAAGGCCACTCAAAGAGGTGGCCACTGGGGGCTGGGGGGAGTACTGAGCTGTCTGCCCTGAGATGGTCTGTTGTGTGTTATTTTCTTGTTACATCAACTTTGAAAAAAGAGTATTTCTCTCAAGCACCGATTGGTTCTTGTGGCGTTTGGACACTGATGAGCAGATGGAGGCTGACTGATCATGCATGCTGGTGCCTCCTGTCCTCAGGCTCCCAGCATCAGGCACTTATTTCTAAGTACAGAATGAGTACATGACACCAACATGCTGCCATTTGTATCTTTCAAAGAGTAGGAGGTAAGAAGTATGCTTAGCCACACCTCCTCCTGAGAAGAGACAAGACACAAGGTAGCTGTTGGATGGCAGAGAGAGAGCAGCCAGTGTGTGGGCCCTTCGGGAACACTTCAATTCTCTAGCTTTGTATTGCAAGGCGGCTTTTCAATTAAAATAATTAGTGAATCAAAAGTAAAAGGAAACATCCCCAGTCCCCAGACTCTGTGGCAGGCCTTGACTATTCCCAGCCCTCCTCTCCTCCCTTCCCCTCCAGAACACCAGTGAGCGGCATGATTCAGAAGACCACTAAACATGTCAAGTTCTTGATTAAGCATATAAATAAAACGTTGCTTCAGACAGATATGCAATTTTAATAACAATTTTAAATAAATATCTTTTTCAAAACATTGTACAGCCATTAAAAAATGATGGCTATAGGCGCTGGAATGATGGCTCAGCAGCTAAGAGCACTGGCTGTTCTTACAGTGAACCTGGGTTCACTTCTCAGCACTTACATGGTGGTTCGCAAACATCTGTAACTCCAGTTCCTGGGGATCTGGCACCCTCTTCTGGTCTTCTTGGGCGTCTGTACTCACATACTATGCATGAACTCACACAAGTACACATATATACGCATAAAAATTTAAATTTTAAAGTTCTTAAGTGATGGTTATGGAAAAAGTGACAACATGTAAAGGCTTATGATATAACATTAACCACCAGGAAAAAGAAACAAAAATAGCACATCGCAACATTTTTCCACAGAGTCCCTGTGAAAATACAGCAGCAGAGTGTGTAAGAAAGACACAGGGTGGCTGCTACAGGCGCCTCACTAAGCATCCTTGAGGTGGCCTCATCTAACCTCCAGAGCTGCAGGCGAACACCATCACCCCTAAGGGGTTTTTAAGAAGCAGGGGCATGCCCAGACCACTCTATGAGGCACGCTGCAGCCAGAGCCTGTGCCCACACTCAGTACTCACACCACCCTGTCCTGCAAGATGCTCAGAGCCAGGTGCAGGAACTGCAAGCTACAATTTCATGCTTTCCTATAATCCATTCATTCCTCCTTCTAGAATCTAAAACAAATATGTGGGTAACATTGTGGGTTAAAGGAGATCTTAGCGCTTGCTGACTGAGGAGCATCCTTCAAAATGCGCCCAGTGAGGCCCAGCCCCCACTGTGGACCATGAAGGGAAAGCTGGGGCAAGACGAGCTCACAAAGGTCACAAGGTCACAGAGGTGGGCCCCGAGTGTGACTCGCTGGACCTGCTATCACTAACTGGCTTCCCTCTCTTCTCTGCCCGGCTCATATCTCTCCTCCACCTCTCTCCTTCCCTTCAATTTCTACCCCCCTTTCTCTGACTGTCCTCTACCTCCTCCATTTCTCTCCCCCCCTCCTCCTCCCTCTCCTCCTCCTCTCTCTACCCCTCATCCTAGCACTTCCTTCACTCCACCCTCCCGCTCTCTCTTCCTCTCTCTCCCCTCACTCCATCCCTGCTCCCTATCTATCTCTTGTTCTGTATCTCTTTCCTTTT